>PVJX010005121.1:0-88133 GCA_004027295.1 Dolichotis patagonum
CAGGGGAGAGTGAGTTAATGAATGAATCCATGTCTAGTTCACTGTTCAAATAATTAGACCATACAAAATGACAGGTACTAAAACTATGCTCAGTATAGTTGGATCTGAACAACTGGATCTTTGATTGTTTTCCAGACCTTTTCATTATTATAAATGTGTTGTTTTATGTACTGTCATTTAATTAAATGTAGCATCTAAGGATTCAAGGATCATTAAGTGATCCTTGAATGACAAAATGCTATTCTTCATAACGTCCCTAAAATGTGGTTTATTGTGACATGTTATTATTCAGTTTTTGAAACTCTTAACAATTTCAAGACCTATTATATCTGTCTGTGATTTGTAATTTTGTGCAAATCATAGAAGAACACATCTCTGTTCTTTAGCATTATTTCCTTTTCATGATCTTTGGTTTTTCAAATTTAAGAAAAGATGCTACAATTTATAATCAGATTATTATTCCAAGGACAAATATTACAACTCTGGTTTTGTTTGGCAGCATTCTCTTCTGTGACTTCATTATAACCTAAATAAACTTGTTTATAATAGAAAGGAAAGAAAGAAATAGTTCCAGTACATCATCCTATCAAGAGTGGCCTTTTCATGGTGGTGTGGTTAGGAGGTATTGTTTTCTTGAAAAAATTCCCCGTTAGCTGAGGAGTATGTAATTCTTTTCAATATTTAATTGAAAAGTATAGAAGTTATATACAGTGTATAACAGTAAATGCTTCATTGATGAATTTCTTCTATTGTTTTTGATTTCTCTTGAATTTTGGGAGAGAAACAAACAGAAAGAAGGAGAGGGAGGGAGAGAGAGAGAGAGAGAGAGAGAGAGAGACAGACTAAAGTTCATTTCCTAACTAACTTGGTGAAAATTCTTCCCAGAAGACACAATATGGGATGAGATATTCACTAACAGCAGGTAATATACATAGTCATTGCTGATGGAGAATATGCCATCTGGAAGAAAGCAATTTGTGGAAATCCATATCCATATGATTATGTTACCCTAGGTTAATGATGATGGTAACTGTATCATCCGCATAGCTTTTAAGTAGGAAATGTAAAAACACTGGGAGAGAGCCATTACGGCAGCCTTTGGTTAAGCTTTCTGCCCACCATTTCGTGCATTTCCCAGTAAGAGGATCTGAAAGGAGACCACGCTGTTGTTTCTGGGTGGGGGTGTCTGACAGTTAACTGTGTCAATTTGAGTAAGAATTGCCCAACTAGACTGACTCAGCCTAGTTCTGGGTGCAGCTGAAGGGATTTAGTGAAGATTTGCTGGGAGTCACTGAGTGTGAGTGACAGCACCCAGTAGGCTTGCAGCCTGCATGGAACAAAGGGAAACGAAGGAGGAAAGCTTGCTTGTCTTTCTGCAGAGGAGCTCCAGTCTTCATTTTCACCTTGGGCGCTGTCTCCTGGCTTCCAGTGCAAACCCTTCAGCCTTCCATCACAGACTCTTCAGACTCCTGATGTGGATTCACACAGAATACTACGGTGAGCTTCTGCCTTCACCTGGATGGTTCGGATCTCCAGCGCACAGACAGCCCTTTTCCACTTTCCCATACCTGCCTCTGGGTGGCCTCTTTAAGCCAATATCGTAAATTCTTCTGTATTTGTGTGTCTTGCATTAGATCTGCTTCTCTAGCAAGTAATGACTGATACATGTATAAAATACAGGACACTTGAATCTCAGTATGACCAAGCAATCTGCTTCTTAGGGTTATCTGTAAACCCACAATGAGTTTCACCCCAAGTCCACGTCATTCTCTGTGCCTCAACAGCCAGTCATCCTATAGCTTGTTTCTTTTTTATCCTTACACCAATGGCTTCTGCACATGGTCTTTCTCCTTGGAGCAGTGCCAGCTCCCTTAGTCTTAGCCTTACACTCAAACCCTATGAGGTACTTCTGTAGCAGTGGTCAAAAATCACACACTACACCCTGCTCTCCTAAGAATATGAGTATTTTCTTCCATGCATTTATCATAGTTATAATGGTGCTTTTACTGGCATGACTATGAAAAAATTACCTTATGGGAAATAGATTGTAAGTTTCCTAAGCATCTACCACAATGCTTGCCACTTAGAAGGGACCCATAAATATCTTCTAAATGCATTAATGACTTGGCTTTAGAGCTGTGATGACTGTGGTCTTGGATCGCCATCCTGAAGTTCCCCACTTGTTTCAGTCAGCAGCAGTGATTGCTGGGGGATAGGGGGTGTCATGTTTTGCTGGTTGCATTCAAGCATAGTCAGTGGCTGAGGAAGAGATTTTATGTATTTGAGACAGTCTTGGGTGGTTGGGGAGCAAAGTCTAGGAGATTGAATAACTGATTTCTTAATCATCGGAGTCAGAAGGACTTCAAAGAGATTTCTACATTGGAAGATTGGGCAAGAGTACAGAAGAGGGTCAAAGTCAATGTAGGAAACATTAAATCTACTGTTCTGACTTTATGGAGTTCTGTTTCTACCACATTGCAAATGTTTCTAGTTTAGTTCCAGGCATGTGCCCAAAAGAGAGCAGTCATGACTAGAATTACAAATTGTGAGAACTAAGAAAGGACTTGGAAAATCACTTCATGTTGGTTTTCTCCCCAGATGGACCTAGAGAGAAAGAGAGACTTGCACAGGATCCCTGGGCTTGGGGACAGGGTCAGGTGTGGAACCCCAGCACTCTTTCCAGCAGATTAGATCCTTGATTGTAACTAGACCTGGTCTAGTCACTGGGGTCACTCACCTGCATGCCCCACTACATAGGGGCAGGTGATCCAGGTAATTCTAACCTTTCAGAACCTAACATTCTTTTTTTCCCATATACAGGGCAGTGCTACATGAAGTCTAAATCCCCTTTAAAGAGAAGATAATTGCTATTCTCAATCGATTTTTTTCATCTTCCCAATCAATGTGATTCCATGGCCATTATTTCTAAACTTTAGCCTTGTACTGAACACTTTGATATGGACCTTTTGACATTAATAATGTGACTTACAGGCAGTGTTTATATAGTACTTCCTATGTGCTGGACAGAATTCAGACTTACATGTAGTAAAAAATTTAATTCTGGTGGGGGGTGACCCTATGGGAAACACTATGGTCTACTTTCATTTCACAGATGGGGAGATGGGCATCCAGAAAACGCAAATGCCACACACAACATCACATAGATCCTAAGGGTAGGATTTGAACCCAGGCATTCTGGATCCACAGTTCATACTAACTTTGCTTAGAGACAACTGTTTGTGCAATTTGGACTTGGTCTTTTATAGTCAATTGATTATAAATTACTCCTTTGTCCAAAGGATTTGAAGTTTCTTATTTGTTGTATGTACTATACCATATGCAAAATATAAGAGAGTATGAGGGAAAGAAAATCAATGGGTAAATTTAAGTTCAACATCAAAATGTACTAATACATTTTATTAGTATTTGTTTCTGGGTATTGTAGTAGTTTAAAAAAGAGGAGGATAAGGAGAGAGAGAAAGAGAAGGAAGAGGAGGATAAAGAGAGGGGAGAGAGATGAGAGAAGAGAGGAAAAGGAGAGAGGTCACCTAAAAACTACCTATTTGAGAGAATTAGGAAAAAATTAAGAATCTAGATCAATTATTCTGGTAACATAATAGTGGATTGGCAATCTCTTACACTAAAAAAATCAAATGAAACCAAACAAAACCCAGTTGATTAGAAAAGGCATTCTATAAATCCTTAAAAACAGCATTCAATTTAATTTTCATTCCTAAATTTTATTTAGGAATTTTCATTCCTTTTAGGAAGTATTTTATATTTCCTAGAAGTATGGTTTTCTACTCCTATACTAATCTTCTTTTCCCCCTAACTCACACTCTCTTTCTCTCTCTTTTTTCTTTTTTCTTTCTTTCTTTCTTTCTTTCTTTCTTTCTTCTTTCTTTCTTTCTTTCTTCTTTCTTTCTTTCTTTCTTCTTTTTCTTTCTTTCCTTATTTCCTTCTTTCTTTCTTTTTGGTGCCTACATACAGTCAAACTCAGTCAATTATAAGTTTGGTCTCTCTCTGTCCTTCAAAAGACAAGTTAATTTCTGGAGTCAGAGTCCATGGTCACTTTCAGGACAAGCCTAGTATCCAATGATGAGAATGAGCTTCACGACCATGAAGATGTGGTAGAAGCAGAACTAATAAGAGCTTGTGCTTGATTGTCTTTGGAGACATAAAAAAAAAAAAGAGTAGGCACTGGAGTGACATGAGGACCAGAGGTGATGCCTTAAACTAGGAGGAAGATGTGAGAGCAGCTAAATTTATCTGAAGCTTGAAAACAGGACACAAACATCATGGATACCAGGCTGAATTGTTTGCAAGATTGTTTGATTAACCTATCTCTTCACCATTCCCCATGAGAAAATGGAGAGTAACTTTATGTTCAGGATACAGTGCCCATCATCACAAAGCTGGGTGACGAAGAAGTCTCCAAATCCTTTATCAATAAATGAAGGAGTGAATAAATGCCCGAAGGAACAGTTGCACAGCTGTGTCATTGGGGGACGATGCTGTACCTCAAATTGGAAAGGTTGTGTGGTGCTGGGCAGTAAGTTTTGGTGAATGCTAGGAAGACAAAGGAAAAAGTTCTGGAACCGTAATAGAGTCTCTAAGCAACTTCCTTTTAACAGCATCTCCTCCTGTGTGTCCTACTAACTTCATTTACTTTTGAATTTTCACTCTCATAGAAACTTTCACAATACCTTATAACGTCCACACATCTTGAAAGAAACTAATTACCTTTCCCTCTCCTCATATCCACCTGGTCTATCTTTTGGATACATGATGTTTCACCTTCAATTCAAATATCACTCAAGTAGCCTAAACTCAACCTAAGACCCCTAACAGTAGTTTCCAAAGCAGTGAACCCCGGATAAGCAGTATGCTCACCATTTGGTGACTCAGGAATAGAAATCTGCTATCCTAATACCACTACTAACTCAAAACCTTTGTCAGGGTGTCCAGTGATCTGTGCTGGAGAAACCTTTCACATGATAATGCTCTTGCTAAACTTTGTGTATATTTTGTAGGAAAGGCAAGCTAGCCTAAAGAGTACTCAAAACAGTTTTCTTGAAAGCTAATATAATTCTTGATTTCAAGAGTTTAACTGTTGTGTAAATGATAATCCTAGTTTTTTGGCATGATCATAGTTTTTAAAAGCGATGTCCAAAAGAGCAATTTTATGCTACATAATATCAACTTTCTTTTTCTTGACATGCTATTCCTTTTAACCCTTAAAATCCTACCCTTTTACCCTATTTGAATAATGTTTAGCTGATTTGGGAAGTAGACCAGTGTCACAGACTCAAGACACTCAAATAAAAAATATTGTTTTAAAAATACATACAAGTTTTAGAAGAACAAGAAAAGATACAAGGTATGAGAAAGAACTGAAAAATCATACCTGATAATAGGAAGCAGACACCTGTTCTCTGGCAAAGGTCAGTTTCTGAGCTTCATGGGGCTGAGTGTGTGCCCACGAGACATACATGCTTGGAGAGGAGTCAAAATCATCAGGACAGATTTCCAGCCTCTGCTGCCAGGGGCAACAAACAGGCCCTCAGAAATCAACTGTCTTCCTCTGCTGATGATTAGTCTCCATGGACATTTTCCAGGAAACTGAAAGCTTGGTTTGAACTGGGAAAACCAAACATTGACCATAACATTACTAAAAACTGAGCCAATCCTGGAGACTTTTTTGTCCCTTTTCACAGGGAAATTAACCCAGCAAATAAGGTCTTAAAAATTAGGGAGCAGTGGCTACATATTTTGAATAACTGAAATGGTACAGTAGCCTCTGTGAGGCTGTTTGTATAATTAGGAATTGGGATGTTGTCAGGATAAACCAGTTAGTTGGCTGAGCTAAACGGGCATTTTATCTTTGTTTTTTCCTGGACTTACAATTTTTTTAAATTTTTATTTTAAAGAGGATAAAATTTAATACAACAAAACAGAACACAAGGAAGCAATGTAAGAGACATAAATTTCAAGCAAGACAATCAGAGATCTTCACTATCTATCATATTGACTCTTGTTTTCTTCCAAATAGTCAACCATATCTTCACATACAGAGAATTCACATGAAACAACATAGTATAGAACTGATCTGAACAGGATGAGGAAGGTGTTTTAAGTCTTCAAGTCCATACAATAGGGAAGCCAACAATGGCTGTCATAGTGTCTCTCATTCTCTTCAAAATAGCTGTCCATACCTTAATGTGTGTTGAACTTAAACAAAACAAACATGCTAGAATCACTCTGAACAAAGAATAATAGTATTGCTGGATTTCACTTCATGATGCTATGGAATCAGCATTGGGTACTGTAGTGTCTCTTTTTCTTCAAAGTAGTTGTTCATTTCATCATACATAATATAATCAGTTCTCATAAACTGTTTGTAGGTTCTATGCTTGCATGAGTCTCTACATGTATTTCTATCTTTCTTGTATTAGAGGGAAAAACAAAACATAGCAAGACAAAACAAAACAAATTCCTATAAAAACATGAAATGAAAAAGTCATCTAAAACCATAGTACAAGGCGATCTACAATGGTTACTGTGTTGTCTCTTAGTATCTTCAATAGAATTGTCCATATCACCAGGCATAGTATAATTGAATATAGAAGTACATAACAATATTACTAAAAACAAAACATTGTAGACAGTATAAAACTTCAAAAGCAGGTAATAATCAAACCAGAGTGGGTATCCTAGTGAATCTTGTCATCTTCAATGTGGTTGCCTATACTCTCAGACTTGATACTATCAATCATAACAGATTGGAATAAAATCTGTCAATACAAAACAGCAATCTAACAAACCAGATTCAACTAAGATCAGTCATGACAAAACAGTGTAAGTTCTACAGGGCTTCAGATTAAGTTGATAGGAAGTTAAGGATGATTACTGTACTATATCCTGCTATTTTCAGGATAGCTGTCTGTGCCCTCAAATCTAGACCAAGCAGACAAACTGGAACAGAATATAATCCATCTAAACAGAGTGGTGTGAGTAATGTGGGTTTTAAATCCTGATACACTATTAACAATAATCTCTGCCTTTTTTTAAAGACTATTTCTCCCCTTTCACTCCCACAGGGTGCTGCACATTTTGGGTCCACAAAACCCCTCAGGTTTTAGATTGGGGGAGCAACCTGCTAGTTACCTAAGTGGTTCTGAACCTTCTCACTCTTAGAGTTGACCTTAAGTTGTATTCTTTTACCTACAAAAGCCTCAAGGTTTTCCTTCGTTATAGCTGAGTAGTTCTCTACTGCACATAAGTGTCCTGTCTTTCCAACCTAGGTGCAGGTGTTGGTTGAGTTGCCCCTATTTCTCTCTGGTTCCCTGTCACACAGAGCTTTGTTTTCTCATATTTGATTTTTGGTCCATACACCCTTTGTCAGGTTAATTATATTTCCTATACAGAGCATCTCAGAGGACCCTACCTCCTGATCTACTCTGCCTGTGTTTCTTTTCTTCTTCTTCTTTTTTTTTTAGTGTATCAAGGCCATCTATGTTAGAGATTATAGCCAATCTTCTCTGCCTCATTTCTGCTATGCTATTTTTCTGCCATTGGTTGTCTGCTTTTCTCCTTCATTCTACTGCCTATCCTGTTCATTGAGGCCTCTCTGCCACTGTTCCTGGTATTTTTTTCTCTCTCTCTAGAATGTCCTTTAGTATTCTCTGTAGGGTTGGATTGGTGGTTACAAATTCTCCCAGTTCCAATCTGGGCTGGAGGTTATTTTCTTTAAGGACTTGCAATACTTTGCTCCAAGCTCTTCTTGATTTGATGGTCTGTGTTGAGAAGTCTGCTGTGATTTTGATGGGTTTTCCTTGATAGGTGATCTGTTTCTTTTTTGTGAAGGCTTTTAATAACCTGTTCTTATATTCCATTTCTGGGATCTTGATTATTATATATCTGGGTGTAGCTCTATTTTGGTTGTAGGTGGCTGGAGTTCTGTATGCCTCATACAACTGAATATCATTTCCTTATCCTGTGCTTGGGAAGTTTTCCTTAATTATTTCTGTGAATAGCCTTTGTATTTCCTTTGTTTTTACTCCTGCTTCTTCATTCACATTTTTTATTCTTAAGTTATAGATCCTCTTGTCTTCTAGCCTTTGTATTGTTACTGCCTGCTTCCTTGTTATTTTTAAGAGATCTTTCCTCTCATGATCACACATTGCAAACCTGTCTTCAAGTTTTGATAGTCTATCCTTAGTTTCCTTCAAGCAATTTTGCCAGCTTTCAATGGAGTTTTTAGTTTCCTGGTAATCTCTTTGAATCTGCTTCATGAATTCTAGGTTTGTTTTGTATTCTTCATTGAATGTTTCTCTCCTTTTGTGTTCCTCCATTCTTCTGTCTGTGTCTTCTTGAGAGATGCTTAGCCTTTCTTTTATTAATATACTTATCTCTTGTTTAACTTGAATTAATATTTCAGTTTTGATCTCATTTATGAGGTCCTGAAGATATCTTTTATGTCACTGATACTGTGTTTGATGTTGCATGTTTGCTGCCCTTAATCTCTTTTGTATTTACCTCTCCTGGATCAATATTCTCAGGGTTGAGGGCTGGGGGCTTTTTCTCATTTTTTTCTCTTGTCATGTTTTTGGCTTCTTCCACACAGGTGTATAGTGTAGTTCCCAGCCCCTTTTCTTTTTGGTTACAGCTCCTCTGAAGTGTGCTGGCTAGGGATTTCTGCCCTTTCCAGTTTGCTGTTGGTCACTGAGGTGTCAGCAGGGGCAGCATATGCTGGCTCCTCCCCTCTTGGCCAGTCAAGCTTCAGGAGCCTTCACCACGTCAGTGCATGCTGCACATAGGGAATTGGTTTGGGATGACTTATTGGGTCCTGGCCAGGGACATGACCAAAGCCAAGCAGATCCCACCAATCTGCTCTGGGAAGGGAGCAACCGACTGAAGTCAGTGCCATTCCATGTTCAGCCCCATCCTGCCCAACCCCAAAATGTCATTCAGTTGGTTGCCCCTTTCCTGTGGGAGGGTCTTATTCCAAGTACTCACTGTGGATTAATGCAGGTTCCTTACTGTCTCCGTTCTTCGTTGGGCTCACTGACCTCCAACTTCAGCGTATCCGTGTCTCTGGCAAGTTGCAGTGGCATGAGTTTGGGCGGCTCCAGCAAGTTGTGGCAACATGAGTTCAGGAGGCTAAGCTAGAGCATGGTGGCCGCTAATCTTAGCTTCTCCAATGGTAGCCCCAGGGCTGCATGTTTGACAAGCTCTTTTCCATTTAGTTTCTTCCTGGGTCCAGAGGATCCATCTCCCTCTGTCTGAATCTCTCCAGGATGTTTTATTCTAGCATTTGAGTTGTTTCTCTCAGAGAGGCTCTGTATCCTACTGCTTGTCGATCAGGCATTTTATCTTGTCTTAGTTTATTTATTTACCCAGTGTGATGACCCATTTTAGTATGAAAGCATAGCCATTTGAATTAATCTATATTAGGAAACAGTTTTGGCTGTCATTAAGTTTTAAATTATCTCATTAGATAGTTAATATATTCACCTTTTGTAGGAACAGTGTACAAGAGATAGTGAGCCTCAAACTTCAGGACCCCTAACCCACACCAGTGATTTTTCCACAGCCATTGGACAAGACATAGTGATGGTCCACAGGGTCATGAGGTTTTGTGAACTTTTAAAAAGTATGATGCTTCTGTATTATTTTTAATTTAAAGTGTCTTTTCCAAATCATATAAATTGCATCCTGCCAAGCCCTGGTTCTCCTCTTCCTTGCCTACATTTATAAGGATATATAGGTCAGCCTGTTTCTACTTTATTGTTATTATATAAAATGCTGTCATGATTAAGTGTTCTATTATCACAGGAATGCTATGGCATTCCTATGCCACAAATTAGGTGGCTTAAACAATAGGAATTCATTGTCTTGCAGTTCCAGAGGCCAGAATTCCTAAATCAAGGTGTTGGCAGGGTTGGTTGCCTCTGGTGCCAGTGAGAAGAGGCCATGCCTCCCTTCTGTTTTCTGGTAGTTTGCTGAAAATCCGTGGTGTTCTGTGGTTTGCACAGTATCACTCCCATCTTCCCATCACATTTCCCCAGTATGTGTGGCTGAGTCCAAATTTACTTTCTGAATAGAGACATCATTTACACTGGACTAGAGACTCAGCCTATTCCACCATGGCTCCATCTTAACTACTGACATTACGATAGCCCTGTTTTTACATAATGCCACATCTTGGGGGCACTTGGGTTTTGGACTTCAGCATCTGAATGAGGAAAGTTACCATCCAACTCATAATAATAAGGGGGCAAGGTGAGTCTTCTGGTTCTTCCTCCTGCCATCTGCTGTAATGAAGGCTGGCATTCCTGGCTTCCCTTGCCCTCTTGGCATCATCTGGTCTCTTAAATGGAGAAGCTGCTGCCTATAAATTGAAGGCAGGAGAAAAGGATCTCTGATTCTTTCTCTGCAGAATCATCCTGACTTAAAATTTAAGAAAAAAGGGCCAGGGATTAGCTCATATAATTTTTTCTATACAGTTACTAATTGATCCACTCTTCTTTATCCTGTTTTTCCCTACTGATCTGAAATGTTAGCAAATATATAATACACTGTTTTATTCTTGTTGCCGTTGTTGTGTGCGATAAGATGCTGTGGATTTACTAGTACCCCCTTACCCATCTCAGATTCATATGTTGAAACCCAAACTCCCAAAGATGAGGCCTTTGGGGATAAATAGGTTTTGATGAGATTATAAGGATAGAGTCCTCCTTACAGGTTAGTCTTCTTATAAGACGTAACATGAGGCAGCTTGCTCTCTTTTTCTTTCTGTCATATGAAAACACAACAAGAAGAAAATTATCCATAGGCTAGGAAGAGTCCTCATCAAGAACTGGCTGGAAAGTTTTAGCATCCAGAACTATGAGAGATAAACTTCCATTATTTAATTCACTCAGTTTATGATATTTTGAGCTAACTAGGACAGATTTTGGTACAGGTTGGTGCTGGAATAATAAATACTTAAATATACAGAAGATGTCGAGGAACTGACTAGTGAATAGAGACCAGGAGACTTTTGGGGTGCATCTTAGAACCAAATATGGATGTCAAGGATCATCATGGTGAAGCCTCAGATATACTAGAGGAGACTTGGGGAGAAAGCTTGTATCTCTTAGAGATTCCATCACTAATCATGAACAGAGCGGTGGTAAAAGGAGTGCATGTCATGTGACATTGTAGAAAAGTCAGTATGTTGTGAAGTGGCAAAAAACTTGGCTAGATGGTGCTCATGGTTGGTGCTTTGTGAAAGTTGGAACCTGCAAGCCACACAACTGGCTGTTTAGTTTAGGAAGTTAGTGTAGCTGTGAAGGGAACCATGAATCTCATCAGCCATCTCGGTAGAAGCTAGGAACAGAGATGGGATTTTACCAGCAGAAAGGTTGCCCTCTGGGACTAAAGCTCACAGAGAAATGGGTGGAAAGAAGAAAGGCAGTCAGACATCTTGAATTTTACTGGATGAGACGGTAGAGATGCTGTTCTTCAAAAAGATGGTAGAGTATGCTGTTCTTCAAAAAGAGAGAAAAATGATCCTAAAGGTGACTCATGGATCAATAAAGTCACCGCCTGGAAGTCAACAGACTAGATGGTCTCTGCTCACAGTTGTGGGGGCAGTGAAGCCAGAAGCAGCCTTGGAGAGACATGAGCCTTGAGAGCACGATGCTTGATCAGCAAGTTCGGTGATAAGAACTTCCAGTGTGTCACAGCCTTCAAGGTAGGATTCTAGCCCTGGAGGTCCAGAGGGCAGGACAGGAAGCTAAAGAGGAGTAGTCACGTGTTTGAAGATCTAGAGTAGTTTTCCGGGGTGGAATTTGAATCTGCCAGAGATCCATCATCCCTTTCTGCCTTTTGATTTGTCCTTTTCTTGGGATATCCAATGCTTGGGCCATCACTTTATTTTGGGAGGATAACTTGACTAGCATAACAAGTTCAGGGCTGGAAAAGAATTGCATTCAGAATGAATCATATGTGGAGTACCATAGACTGGGTGGGTTAAATAAAAATAAGAGAAATTTATTTTCTTGCAGTTTTGAAGTCTGGAAGTGTAAGGTCAGGGTTCTAGTAAATTCAGGTTCTAGTGAGGCTTTATGCTCATTTTATTTTATTTTATTTTTATTTTTTGGTACTGGGGATCGAACCCATGACCTCATGCTTACTAGGCAGGTGCTTATATGCTGGTAAGCTAAAACTCCTGCCCTTTGCACTCATTTTAGATTTATAGGGATTGAAATGTGTCTCAGTGCTGTTCAAAACATGTTTTACAGGATCCTGTGTCTTTCTGAGTACTTACAAGGGAGTGTACAAGGTGAAAACTACTCTAGTAACATTTCTAGAACCTCATTTACGTTGGACTGTTTTAGTATTTATACCAAAAGTGTAAAAATAATGGGAAGGAAAACTGAAGGTATCTTTGCGTGAACTGAGGCAGAAACACAATGTGCTGGTAATTACGGTAGTTGCCACAGGTGTAAAATCACAGCTTAAGATTTCTGAGGCTATTTTGCCTGTAAGAATGTCCTTAAGAAAGAAGAAATCATGGGGAGTTTTATTAAATTTTGTCCTTTGAGTACATATCTTTATGATATGCTCCACACTGAAACGAGAATTAAGCATGGAATTAAGCATGGAATTAAGCATAGAGAATTAAACATGGAAGCTCTTAGGATGAATACAAAATACAATGGTTTCTTCGAAGAAAGTGAACTTCTTGTTCATAAGGTACCCCCTTTACATGGAGAAAAATTGACAAAAGAACTAAAGTTATTCACATTTGTGTATTTGGAAGATATTTTCTCAAAGAATAAATTCAATGAGGCTATCAGGTGAAGGAAGATGATTGACAATATTTGTTGTCAGTGATAACACTGAAACATTCAAGTTCAAATTACCATTTTGGAAAATTTCCTTCTACGATTCTGTGACATCTCCCCAGCACTTCCTGGCTTTTCTGATGAGCTAAGTGGAGTATAAAAAGCATTTCTCAAAGTTGCACAAAGACATGTGTCAACATCTCAAAGATCAGGGTAACTCAGTGAACAAAATGACCAATGCATGGTGAAGGGTGAGTGTACCTGTGGCTTTTAAGTTATCAGAGCAAAAAAGTGTTCATTTTCCTGGTTTCTTATGCTACACTGAAACTGTTCTTTAGGAAATTTAACTTTGTAAGTTTTGTAATATTAAATAACAACCATAATCATTTGAAAAGACTTACAAAGTTACCCCTTGATATCTGAGGGAGACTGGTTGCATCATGGCCCATAGATACCCAAATCTGTGGCTGCTCTAGTCTCTTTTACATAATGGTTTAGTATTGGCATATAGCCCTACATGGGTCACCTTGTATATATTAAATCATCTCCAAATTATAATACCTAATACCGTATATAGTGTAAAGCTGTGTAATAACTGTTATATTTTAGACAAAAATGACAAGGATAATTGTTATACTTTAGAGAAAAATGGCACATGTCAATATAAACACTTTTTTTCTTAAAAATTTTCCAACCATGCTTATTTGAATCCATGGATATGAGCCCAAGGATTCGGAGGGCTGAGTATTAAAATAATGTTCCTTTTCCTCATGCGTGTCTGTGTGAAGCCAAGGTTTTCCTCACCTACTTTAGGCAAAACAATATATCTCAAAAGAGTAAATGCAGAAACAGATATTAACATTCATGTTTTTTCTATCCAGCCAACATTGAAAGATACAAAACAATGCTACTCTTCTCATTATTTAATCTGTTTTGGCTTGCAAAATATACTTATATTTCATTAAAATTTCCTGTGTATATTGCATTTAATAAATGTGTTATTGTTAATTCCAAATAAATGAATGTTTTAAGAAGTTTATTTCTTGGTTTTTATTTTTAACATGCTTTTTAACAAGCGTTAATAGACACAGCCCGCAGAAACAGAGGTCTTGTGTGATCTTGAATAACTGTTACAGTACGAAATGCCTCAACACCAAAAGTACTGATATTCGCTGTGTGTAGTGGTTAGGAATGGAGACGTCATGACCAACTGGCTTAGTCTGAGTTCTGGACTGTCCACCGCATTCGATTTCTTGGACTTCACTTTATGGGCTTCACTTTCCTCTCCTGCCAAATGGAGATGACGAGGTATCTGTGAGGGTTGAATGAAATAGACACAACATGCCCAGGATTTGGCCTAGCACACAGTACGAGCCGCATGTGTTATTATTACAACCGTGACACTAATAATGATATCATCCTTACTCTGATTTGGTTGACATGATTCATTATTGAAGTTATTATATGAAATTTATTTCTGGAAAGAGCAAAGGCCGTGCCATGACTGGTGGGGATTCTCCTAAGGATGCCAGGTTATGTGAGTGAGTGGCTTTACCCTTTGCTTCTCCCCAGCTGAGACAAGCTGCTGCTGGGCCCCCAGCTGGCCTCCTAGTTAGTGGGCCTGGGATTATTCAGTTTACCAGGTGAGTCCTCATCCATGCCTACTTTCTTTCCCTGCTTTGCCAGCCTTGTACCAAGAGGGCTCAAGGAAGCTGCCACCGCCAGCCTGGGCCTCCATCTGTGCCACACCTGAGCAGAGTTTTGGATTTAATACATCTTGCTCTCCAAATCTGGTCTTCTCTCTTTTCTACCACGCGGTCTTTGCCCAGCCTTACCTCTCACTCCTCAATCTGGCAGCTCTTCCCCTTATAATGTACTTCAGAGAGACCAATTTCATAGACTTTCATTGACAACAGATTTCGCATTTCATTGTGGAACTTGTTCTCTCATTCTTCTTACCACTTTTGGGACATTTTCAAGATGAAAATTTAAGACAAATGCATAAATCTCAGATCCCTCACATAAGACCGGCATCTGTTTTCACACTGGCAAGTTCTGTTTTAACACAGCTCACATCATTTTCATGTTCTA
Source organism: Dolichotis patagonum (assembly GCA_004027295.1). Taxonomy (NCBI): domain Eukaryota; kingdom Metazoa; phylum Chordata; class Mammalia; order Rodentia; family Caviidae; genus Dolichotis; species Dolichotis patagonum. Next base: position 14,928 of record PVJX010005121.1, read on the forward strand.
AATATCTGTTTTGAGTTGATGAGAAAAACCATAGGAGAAGCGTGATACAAGGATTTGTGCTTTTTAAATTATACATGTGACTGGATACTATTCACATCAAACTGAGAATACTGCATGACCTCAGCTGGTTTCAGCTTGTATCACTGTGCCCTAGTTTGGCCACATGTATTCTATGGAAACAGAAAAGCAAAGCAAACACTTTCTCCAAAGAATTTGCTTTTGGGTCTTTCTCCTGATTCTCCCTCCAAGGTTACCAAGTATGAGTTCTTCGTTAGAAGTCTCATTTTCTTTCCCAGAATTTAGCTCTCTCGTCTGACCTCAGCCATGTCTTTCCCCACAATATATACATGAAGGATTCAAAAGGATTTAAATACTGGAAACATTTAAAAGTGAATAGAAAAATTTGGATGATTTTAAGAAGGCTATTTAATCAGACTAGCTCCTTTTGATTACATGCCTTTTCTTTTCTCTGTGTTTCAGCCTTAGCAAACATGGTTTTCATTTTGAATACTACCTGTTGTTAAATTATTTTCCACCAAACCAAAAGAAAAATTTGTAATAGATTCCAGATTCAGTATGACTTCAAGAAACACGAGATATTTTAGAGCTCTGGAGGATAATGAAATGTTAGGAGAACTTCAAAGCAACCCTCCCCCCAATGAAAAGGAATAATCAATTTCACATCTTGAGAACTCTTGGCTATTTTTCTAACCACAAGAGACGTTGGCCTTGCTTAACCATCGAAACAGGTGAAAAATGGAAGTTAACGGCAGAACACTTTCCACTGCTATTTTAGGGTTGCTTTTTCTTCCTTTCCAACAAATCTAGAGCTATAGCATGACTGATTTCGATCCTTCTGTGCTGAATGCAGGCAGCATGTGCATGCAGTGCCTCAATCCTGTTTTTAATGACCTCTCTCTTCCCGTGGCAGTTACCTGTGGTTAAGTGGCTGCAGGGTTGGGGTAGACAGGTTAGACAGGGCTTTTGGGCCTCTGTAGCGGTCTTGTTCTGGCTCCTTACTCCTTTTGATTGCTGGAAATGGAGGCAAAGCTGGCAAAGGCGAGCCTGGATTTGATTTTTAAGAAGGTGAACAAATGTCAATGAGGTACAAGGTTGATGATTAACTCTACTGCTGGTGGTGATAAAACAATAATAGTTCTAATACTTAGGAGAGATGGAAAAGGATGATTCCTGCCCCCAAAGAACCAGTTTGGAAGTTGGGAGAAATCTGAAGGATCATTTCTCTGTAAGCATTTACCTGAGCTAAAATATTTGCTCCTTCTGCTTCAAAAGTGGTCCCGCCACATTCTTTCTCTAAAGGGATACGAAGAGCTTTGCACTTTTACAGAGGCAAAGAACTCAGGATTAGGAAATTTAATCCATCCCTTTCTTTCCCACACCTGTTTCTTTTGTTTATATTTCTGGGGATGGAGATTGAACCCAGGGCCTAATGCATACTCGATAAGTACTCTAACTCTGAGCAGCACCCTCAGCTTCACAGGTATGTTTAAATTCATGATTGTGCATTGCATTTTTAGGGTCCTGGTCACTACATATGATGGAGTTCAGAAATGCCACGAAGGTGGATGTGGGATGAAGGAAAGTGTCTTACTTAATTTCTTGTTGCTGGGACAAAATATCTGACACAAGTTAAAAGTGAGGCTTATTTTCGCTCCTGGTTTGTGGATGTTTCAGTCCATAGTCAGCTGGCTGCATGGCAGGATGACATGGGAGAGGCGCATGGCAGAGGAGAAACAGTGCGTGGCACGGCAGAAAGTGGTGAGATTTCCTTCTTATTTCCCTTAAGTTTGACCCAGGCTTCAAGTCTACTAGTTGGTGTTACCAACATCCAGTGTGGAGATTTCCTTTTCAGTAATTCCATTACCCACGTTCAGAAGTGAGCTGAACCAATTAGTGGACTAATCTCATGATTGAGTAGCATACACCCATGATCCAGCCACTCGCAAAGCCCCACTAGAGTGCATGTGTGGAGACAAGCACGATGGAGAGGAAAGCTTTGAAAGGTGGGGACTGAAGAAAAGGGAGTGATATTAGATGATATGAGGAAGAGGAAATTTCTGAGTTATGGGAACTTCAACAGAAACTAGATGGTCTACACCATATCTTCCTAATGCCTCTATCCAGGAATAAACATGGTATTTGTACCAACCTATATGACTATGAATTTTGGAACCTCACGAGCTTGCACTAAAATCCCCACTCCACCACTACTTAACTAGGAGTTAGGTAGATAAAACTTCTTTGTACCACCTTTACAATTTTCTACAAACATAAAAATACTCTAAAACTAAAATTTCATTTTAAAAATGCAGTTTTCCTTGATCAAAAAGCATAAGCGGAAAGCTCTTTTCACTGCAGTATGCAGTTTCACTTTTGTTTGCTATTTAAATAGTCTGCTTCAGGTCCTCATCCCATGACCCAGATGGGCCTGTGCCCAACTCTAACCCAGTGCGCCCGTGGCCACACCGTCTCCCTGAGGATTTGTGGCCGTGTTTGTGCGTGGTGGAGAGAGCTGATAGCTGAACACGAATCCCAGGGAGGAAAGGAGCGCTGCAAGGCGGGAGGAGGTAGAACAATGTAATCACATCTCTAAATCCCTAGTGCATGCTCTGTTCACAAAACTAAAATCAAGACGTAAAATCATTAGGAACTGCAGGGAGTTAACTTGATATATAAGATTCCCTTCTGAGCAGGAGGCCCTGTGCAACTGCACAAGCGCCCCCAGTGTGTCCTTGGCCTTACAGCCCATTGTCTCCTCAAGGGAAAGCATAGGACACTTCATGGTCTGTGATGCAGAGTGGGAGTTCTTCATCTTTATTATCACGTAGACTCCTTTGTCAATCTGATGAAACCTCCTGACCTCTTCTCAGAACGATTTTTAGTACATTTTGTGCAGTGCACTTGAAATATGCCCTTCCCCATGATCACAGTTTATTGTTTAAAAAATAGATTCTTGCACAACATAACTAACGAACTATCAGGTGACTCTGTGCCCAGCAGCTTTTTACTTAACAGTTCACCCATACTTTATCATATTGGTGACTCAGACGTCTCCAGTGCATTCCAGTGCATCCCACTTATAATTCTTGTTGATCAACATTTGGATACTGTTTAGTCAAAGATTATTCCACAGCGTAACGTTCTTATCAAGCTGAGCAGCCAGAGCCTTTGTTTTGAAAGTCTTTAAGACTATGGCTTTGAAGCTTTGGGATTTCAGCTTTTTTCGAGAATATATAAAAAGAACTGAGTTCATGATTGGCTGTGTTCCTTCAGTTGGCTGATATAATGTGACTTTTAAAATGTTGGTAAAAGAATGGAAAATGAAAACAAGGGGGGGGGTTAGAAGCAACACCCCATTTTCTGGAATTCTTAGTATCATATCTTCATGATAAAAATAAGATGGAAGAAACCACCAGGATTCAGATAGAAATTACCCAGGAATAAAAGAGGGTAATTTTTCCCTTCCAAATTAATGAAATTACATGAATGGAAAACCACTGGTTGAAAACTCCTTCAAAAAGTGTCCAGGAGATGGTTCCATGATGGTTAACACTCCCTATGATGGTTTGTGTCCAGATGTTCCCCCAAAGCCTCATGTGGTCATAGGTGGCGTTTTCACAGGTGGCTGCATCTAGAGTGTGCGGTGCTGGGATTAAGGGTGTGCCATTACTAATTAGCCCACCGGCTGGTTTGGCATAGTGCTGGGTGTGGATAATGGGAAGCAAGGCCCATCTTGGGTGTGGGTGGCACCACCTACAGGGCCAGTATGCTGGATGTATACAAGGGCACAGAAAGAAGGCAGGCCTGCTTCTGCTTCCTAGCTACTTTGCTGCCTTCTTGTTGTCTGCCATGCCACCTGCCTTAGAGCCAGCCGACTATAAACTGAAACCTCTACAAACCGTGACCCAAAATAAGCCTCTCCTTCCCTTTACTTCGGATATTGAATATTTGGTCTCAGCAATGAGAAGCATAATTAAGACACAGCCCAACCTCACCTCTCTGCATGTGCAATGGCATACATGATTGATATTTCTGGTCCTAGCAGAATGGGGTCTTGGGACATAGAAAGCTGGGACTGCCATTCTAGCAGGTGACTGAGGTACTTAAACTGCACTGGGGGAATGTGGTTCCAAAGAGCAAGGAGTACAATGCACGGAATAAGAGAAACATCAAAAATGCTCATTTGAAGTGTCTGGTCATATCTGACTGTTTGGTAGCAGAAGCAGTTACCTCCCTCATTTATGGGTGGGCTCTGTTACTGCATCCTGAGCTTATTTTGTTGATCCTCAGTAAGAACCTGAGAATAAATCTAAGACAAATTTTTCTTTTGCTGTCCTTGGGGGGAATGCCATCATGGTAGTGCATTTCGGTGCTTTCATCTGAAGATCATGAAGTGTGACCTCAAATGTTTTCCAGATGCCTCATAGAACATGTGCTGGGGAGAAAGAGGTTTATTTTGTTTGGTACAGATATTTAGTTCTGTTATCTGTATTATGGAAGAAGACAAACAAATGGGGCCTGAGAGCATCTTTTCTACTCTACATCATTTTAGTTGAAATTAAAATAAAAATATGTAGTAATATAGCATCAGAGGAAAACATTACTCAGAAAAAAAATTTATTTACAACTGTCTGTTATGTGTTATCTTGGGTGCTAAGCAGAATTACCTTGATTATTTTTTGAAGTCTTTTAGTCCGACTAGATTATTTCTGATTCTATAGTAAAATGCACTTTTTGTTCCCATTCAGTTCTACCCAAGTGTGTTAGTATTACTTATTACTTAGCTATGGTACTCACTATCTTTCACTTTTTATGACATTAAAATTTTATGACCTAAATACCATGAAAGTGCTCAAGGCAGCGAGTACCCTTTCTGAGTACAACCAAACCATGGTAATTTTCCTGCTTCCTATGACATGCCATCTTCTTTGTCTCCATAAATATGAATGACCTCCCTTCTTGCCTCTACAGCTGACAAAGTGCCATAGAATTCAGAAGAAAATCACTTCCCAGTTCTTCATACTGACATCACTAGTTCCCTGCCTCTTTGGGAACTGACCCTCAAGGTGTAGTGTAATACCTGAAAGAGGAGAAACTCCAAGTTTGATGAAAGTCAGCTTTCGGCACTGTCATGACGGGAAATGTGTTCTCTAGCTATGACACTTTGAGCCAGCTGGCTTCTTATTTATTCAGTTACTTTGCAATTCAGTATGATGGGTTGCCTGAAATGCCATTTGTAGGGCTGCTGGAAATCTGCTGACATTGGGTCCGAAAGGTACTGTACTTCTTAGGCACCAGGTGCTTTAAAAAAGGAAATAATACATACGAAATTGATTCCAGCCTACATGTATTTCCTAACTGGTTTTCCCACAAAGATTTGATCCCAAGCATTATAAACTCACTTCTGATTTCTGTGGGCCCTATCTCAGTGGGAAGATTACAAGAAATACTTTAAAATAAAGGCAGGAAACACTAAGGTGAGTAGAAGAAAAGGATAAGCAATGCTTTAATCCTTCAAGTGATTTTTAGTAGACTGCAGACAGGCAACTACTGGTTACAACCAACTCTGTTATCAGGTGGCAAACTTACATAATGTCCAAATTTGCATAATGCTCACATTGATATCCAATTTTTAAGGTATCCCTGGGGATGATTTCGTGGAGAAGTGATTTTTAAAATTCAAGAATATATATTATTCCTATTCTTAGTAGAAACTTAACTACTTAAAAATTGCTATCACCACTTTTCCAAAATAAATTCTAGAAAGTCAACCCTCATGAATACATCTGGAAGATCCATAGCTATTTTCACCATCAACAACAGCAGCAGCAATGGTGATCTTTGCTGCCATTGCATACCTACTTGGTGTTGGTCTCTAAACTGAATAAAGCACTTTCTTGGATATTCTATTATGTAGACACTGAAATAAATGCTCATATAACCTGAGTATATTGCCAGTGCCACATAGCCACGTTCCTGCCAAGTGAGTGTTTCAACTACATGGATCTGGTCCACTAGATTGCTTTTCTCTCTCTCTCTCCTCTGCCATGACCCCATTTTCTGAAGCTTGTCAAGGTCTTATTCATGCCTTGACACAGTGTAACTCAATGTAACCAGCTGAAAGGTCTAAGAGACTCTAGGAACAATAACAACAAAAATCTAGTGGTTGTATGACAGGCACCACAGGTAAAGAAGATTCTAGAAACATTATGGTTGTATAACAGGCACACACAGGTAAAGAAGATTCTAGAAATATTATGGTTATATTACAGGCACACACAGGTAAAGAAGCAATACCACCCTCAGGAAATCACTGTTAGTTGTCCGAATTTGGGGAAAATGGAACACTGCCTCTCTTGAGACCTTTACAGACATTTAAAGACCTGACTAAACTATAAAAGGATATAGGATTAAGGAAAAAATAGCATATTCCATCAGGAGATAGAAAAAAATCGTGAGAGTCTGGCTGGGCGAAGCAAAAAGCAAGCTTAATAACAGGTTTTCAGATACTCAGAAAAGACTAGTTACCTCCCTCCATTTCCTCAGTGAGCAGGAAGATACTGACTTAAAATAGAGGTAATTAAAAATTAGTAACTATCTGTGAAATTAAGACCCAAGGAGGGCTAGTGATGGTGTCTATAGAGTCATCAACTCTTGTTGTTTTAACAAAATGCAAGACTCACTGTTTCCTGGAAATGTTGCGTTAGTGCTTGAGAATCAGTACAGTGCAGTGGCCAAGCATTAGGGCTCTGTAATCTAACCCGCCTGAGATGTGTCTCAGTTTTCCCACACTAATGAGCTGCGTGAATTTGAGCACAAGCATGTTACTTAGCCTTCTCAAACCGCATTTTTATTATTCCAACACATGGGATACACTATCCACAATAAAAATGTACACAGTGTTTGGTCTGTAGTTACCACGTGTTAGCTCTTACGGTGCTGTTGCAGTCTTTAGATACATGGTCTGCTTTGGTGACAGGACTGAGGGTTTCATTGTGTCACCATTCCCCTTCAGACAAAAGGACACTCAACAAACCATTGTCATTTTATGGCTACCCAAGATTTAAATCCCTTTTATACTTGGCAAGGATCACAAGATTGGGACAAGTTATGGGAAGGCAGGTACAGTATTCCTTCTCCTAACGTTTGGTAGTTAGAATGGTGATGTGACCGTGGGAGGGTTTTGAACATGGAACAGTGATGGAGGACAGCAAAGACCTCTAGAGTTTGCCTCCTGCAGCCGTGACTGGAATGAATTTGTACTGGACACCACCCCCCACCCCGTGTAGCTGGGGGTTGTGAGGTATGATTGGATAGAAGCCAGGCTGCTAGTGGTAATGGGACTTACAGCAGCAACTTAAGCATTCTATTTCTGTGGTGGACTTCTGACAATTTCTGGATCCCTTGGGCTTTTGTCTGTATTCCAAAGCTTGGTTCTTTACATATTTTGATAATTCTGTGATGTATCCATCAGCTATATTCATGAAAATTCTGCAGGAAATCTTACTTCCTGAAAACAAATCTTAATGATGACCAGCAGAAGTGTGTATTTCAAACTCCTATGAACACAGGTTGATAGATCCGTTTCCTAGGCTGAACTTGACGCAGATCAATTTTAAACTGTGGTTAAGTCTAGGCATGCTTATCTTCCTCGGACCAGAAGCTATCGGAAGCTACTGGTCTTTTGAAAGCAGGGCTCACTGAGCAAGCATATTTCAAGTCTCTGCCTATGTCACACGTTCTAACATCCAACTAGCCTAATGTTATGTGGTTAAACATCAGTGGGGGAAGGAAATCCATGCTTCATCCAGCAATCAGCACTACAAACTCCCAGCAAGTAGGTGCTGCAAAGCTAAGGCTGTGAATACAAGGAAAAGTAGAGAACTGAGGATAAGGGAGCAATTGGCCACATCTGCTTTCTCAACATTCTTCCAGCAGAAGGATTTTCTGCTTGAATGAATGATAGTTCCTTAGAGTTTAGAAGAACTTTAGGCTTGTTATCTGTCAGAAATAAAGACAATGAAAATCTAGTGTCTTCTGCCTTGTGAAAGGATGGAATATAGCAGCCTATGACTTATCATTGCAAAATGCTTTGGTAAATTATCTCCTGTAGAGATTGAGTGTCCTTTGATGGCCAGTAAGTGTCCACTGCTACACAGTAGTATAAAGAACACACATGATTACAAAGAAATGCAGGCTGGGGCCATCATATCTAACAGTTCTGTATAGCTCAAAGAAGAATAATAAGTTTAAATCATCATATTCTTGTCCAAAGCACAGATGTAAAACTTAGTACTTTTTATGACTACTAAAATAGTCTTGTTATGCACATTATTCCTGCAGTGCTGAGGTCATGAATTAAAAAGCAAATGTGGAGGGGATTCTATGCTTTGCCAAATCACGGTACTTTTTGAGCAGCCAATATTTCCAAATGTCTTAGGGCATTAGTAGAGAAAGTATTCGCTTCTGAGAACTGACGTGGACTCTTGTGTAGGAGCATTTGGAAAAACTGAGGCGCTCCAAGATTCCTGTTGCTGCTAAGCCTAAGTTGTTATCTGAAGGACACTCATTCTCTTTGTCTGAAGATGGTCTGGTTTAATTCAAAGACACCATTCCCCCACACTAAATTTGCAAAAGGACCTTGACTTTTCCCTGTAGCTCCCCTCTATTCCAGCCCTTATTTTCTCCAGATCTGAAAACACAGTCAGATTTTGAATACCTGAAGGGTCTGAAGAAATCTCACATGCAAGTAACATGGCATGTCTTGTTCATTTGTATCAGCAACAATAATAAAAATAATCTAAGCACTATGTGTGGCAATGGATTACAAGGATACTAAAGAACAAATAGAGAATATAAATATAGACATAAATATGGAAGGCATGAGGGATTCTGGACTCAGTGTACAAGTTCGGCAGTCAGGGGTGTTTTTAAATGTTTGCTTGGGCTCTGTAGCCCATTCTATTTCATGTTGGATGCCATAAATTCTTGTATGTAACAAAGGGAGAGAAGCCCTGGGGGGAATTTGCTGCATATAATTCTTTCATCATTAACTTATGTTCTACAGGGACGCATAGAGGCACATCATTTTTAGGACCATAAAAGCCATTTTTAGAGGAAGCATGAGCATTTCTGATTCATAATTTTTAATGATGTCCCCAGTAAGCTTCTGCTGCTGGTTGAAGAAAATGCTATTAAGATAGACTTTCTGACTTCAGTGCATGTAGGTTGTTAGACATTAATAAATAGCATATGTCACCAGCTGCCTAGTGGAAAGGTTCTCACACATTAGGATCAAGGTGAGGGACTACACGCCCTCTCAGTGAGCTTTGATTATGATTTTATGATCATGAGGTACTAAGCAGGTATTTTTCATGTACAACTTTTAAAAAATTCAAGGAAAACATTTGAGGTCTGAGCTCTATCAAATACCTGAAGTTGTGTCTGTTCACAGATCCAAAAGCCATCATAAATTAGATGCCTTGGAACCTATAAAGAGCCATGTATGTAAGATGGACATTCACCGACTCTTCCTTAAAGGAACCTGCAGCCATTTGATAGGATTATTCTTAGAGGTGTGGAAGTTCTTCAACACAGAAGTTCAGAAAGAAACTTCAGTCGGATTTGTAGCTCCAAGGTCCAGGTGATAAATGAAACGTTAACCTGAGCCTGACTTACAGTAGATCAGCCTCTAACCTCATCTTACAGTTATTTCTCCAGCTGTTGAATGTGGTTACACAAATTTTCAGCAAAAATGAGAGTTCACACATGTATTTGCTGACCTACAGAGTAAACGTCGTGTTAAGGTGCTACAATGGAAGTTCCCATTCAGAGACAAGATAGTACGTACAAAATCCTCAGAAGGGAAACAATACAGATCCACAGCTCTTACTTTCTCAAATAAACAAGCAAACAAAAACCTAGATGAAACTCATACCCAAAGCACAACAAGGAAACAGAGAACATCCAACCTTGAAAGTTTTTGTAAGTTAAAAAATCAGGCCAAATCTTGGTAAGCTGTCTTCCATTGCTCCTGGCAGTTTGGGGGTAATAGAAGGAAAGTTTGAGACAAGGACGTGGAAATAAGTCTTCAGGGTTTGTGGGAGACTAAAGCTGGTAAAACAAATATCAAAAAAAGAAAGTCTAAAGATGCAAAAAGATTGAAACAGTACACTCCTTCAAAGCATTGTCTGCAATGAAACATTAAAACGAATTCACAACCTAAGAAATCAGTCTTGGGAAAGCAGTTGTATTAGTCACGGCTTGTCACGGCTCTGAGCAAATATCTGATATACACAACCTAAAGGAGGACAGATTTATTTTGCATCACGGTTTCAGAGTTGTCTGTCCAGTGACTCCAAGGCAGATGCTCCACGGTAGAAGGATATGGTCAAGCAAAGCTACTCAGTTATGAGAGATGGGAAAGAGAGCAGGGGAGCAGTGGTTGAGAGGAAGATGCCAGGGAGCAGATACAGTTCCTAGGGTCAGGGTTTCATGACTGTCTGAGACTCACCAGAAATGTGGTTTACTGAGCTCTCAAGTCACTCAAGTTGTCAGTTAAGATTTTATGGTGATCATGGTTCCCCATTTCATAGCTTTGAAACCTTTCAATGTTTTCATTCATCAGCAGGAATGGTTTTATTCTGTTTTGTTTGACTTTATTATGTGTGATGGTAAGAAGAGCTGTTTTGAAGAAAACAAAACATTATGGCAGCCATTGCTGATTTAATATCGTCTTGCTTTGAAATTCTGCCATACTTTTATTCTTCTATCACCATCAGTTCTATCATGTTGTGTCCTATTGGGATTTTAATATATGTGATAATATAAACAAATTTTTTATGGAAAATGAGATATTATAGTAGCCATTGATCATTTTCTGTTATTCGGTTCAGAATGCCCTGTAATTCTTTCATTCTTTTGAATGGTTTTATACTACTTTTTTATGTTTGATATTACTGTATTTGAAACTATGCTCAACTATAGCAGAGAAAGAGATACCATGATAGCTACTGTTAATTTTCGGTTGTCTTGTTGCAAAGTGCTGTGTTGCTTATGCTGTTCTGTTCTGATCTGCTTTGTTCTGTCCTCTTTTGTTTTATTCTCTTTAAAATAAAAGAAATTGAAAAAGATAACTACCATGCAACCACTGTTAACTTCTTATCATGTTTTAAAACTCTGTATCATTGCTTTTATTTTTTTGTTTTACTTATCTTTCTTAAAAATAAAAAATAACTGTTAGAATAATGTTTCAAAGGGAAATGAAAGAACAAAAGAAGGAAAGAAAGAGAAAAAAGAAAAAGAGAAAAGAAGAGGAAAAAAGAAAAAGGAAGCAGGAAAGAAAAAGAAAGAAAGAAAGAAAGAAAGAAAGAAAGAAAAGAATGCTTGTTGCAAACTGAGTAGAAAAGGGAAAAATAAGAAAGAGGAAAAATGTCTGTATTCTACATGATTGAAAAATAAGAATAAAAAGGGCCATAGCACTCTTTCTCAGACTTTTCCTCTTATTTATGTCCTCCATCTCCTAATTAGTAAAGAAACCATTCCTCCCTCTAATGACTGAAGATATGATCTTGAACCTATGGTCTCATAAACCAACATGAATTTCAAGCCCTATACATAAAAAGCAGTTGTCAAAAACAGTCTCAACCTGACTTCTTATAAATAACTTTTAAAAGTATAAAATTAAAACCCAAAAAATCCAACTAAGGAAATTCCTCCCAATAAAACAATAATTGATTGCCTTCAGAAGGGAAATTTAAGAGATGAAATAGTATCACAAATAAAGATTACATTTCCATTTAAATAAGGAAGAAAAAAGTACAATCAAAAACAATATATAGGACCTTGAATAAAAGCAGGAAATTTTGAAGGTAAAAGAAAGTACACAAATAGTAAAAAAAAGGGTCAGAAATAAAGTTGTTGAAATGTAAGACAAACAAAAGGAAAATCTACAGGGAACCAGAGAGAAACAGGGGCAACTCAACCAGCACCTGCACTTAGGTTGGAAAGACAGGATACTTTTGTGCAGTAGAGAACTACTCAGCTATAATGAAGGAAAACCTTGAGGCTCTTGTAGGTAAAAGAATACAACTTGAGATCAAGTCCAGGAGTGAGAAGGCTTGGAACCACTTAGGTAAATAGAAAGTTGCCCCACCCAATCTAAAAATTGAGGAGATTGTTGGGACCTAAAATGTGCAACACCCTGTGGGAGTGAAAGGGGAGGAATAGTCTAACAAAGAGGGCAGAGATTATTGTTAATAGTGTATCAGGATCTAAAACCCACATTACTCACACCACTCTGTTTAGATGGATTATATTCTGTTCCAGTCTGTCTACTTGGTCTAGATTTGAGGGCACAGACAGCTATCCTGAAAAATAGCAGGATATAGTACAGTAATCATCCTTAACTTCCTATTAACTTAATCTGAAGCCCTGTATAACTTACACTGTTTTGTCATGATTGATCTTAGTTGATCTTGGTTTGACAGATTGCTGTTTTGTATTGACAGATTTTATTCCAATCTGTTATGATTGATAGTATCAAGTCTGAGAGTATAGGCAACCACATTGAAGATGACAAGATTCACTAGGATACCCACTCTGGTTTGATTATTACCTGCTTTTGAAGTTTTATACTGTCTACAATGTTTTGTTTTTAGTAATATTGTTATGTACTTCAATATTCAATTATACTATGCCTGGTGATATGGACAAATCTATTGAAGATACCAAGAGACAACACAGTAACCATTGTAGATCGCCTTGTACTATGGTTTTAGATGACTTTTTCATTTCATGTTTTTATAGGAATTTGTTTTGTTTTGTCTTGCTATGTTTTGTTTTTCCCGCTAATACAGAAAAGATAGAAATGCATGTAGGGACTCATGTATGTGTAGAACCTACAAACAGTTTATGAGAACTGAGTATATAACACATGGCGAAATGGACAACTTCTTTGAAGAAAAAGAGACACTAATGTACCCAGTGCTGATTCTGTAGTGTTATGAAGTGAAATCCAGCAATACTATTATTCTTTGTTCAGAGTGATTTTACCTTTTTTGTTTTGTTTAAGTTCAACACACATGAAGGTATGGACAGCTATTTTGAAGAGAACGAGAGACACTATGACAGCCATTGTTGGCTTCCCTATTGTCTGGTCTTGAAGACTAAAACACCTGCCTCATCCTGTTCAGATCAGTTCTATACTATGTTGTTTCATGTGAATTCTCTGTATGTGAAGATAGGGACAACTATTTGGAAGAAAACAAGAGTCAATATGACAGATAGTGAAGATCTCTGATTGTCTTGCTTTGAAATTTGTCTCTTACATTGCTTTCTTGTGTTCTGTTTTGTTCTATTTTGTTGTGTTTAGTTTTATCCTTTTTAAAATAAAATTTAAAAAAGGAAAATCATATATGTATAATTGGATTCCTAAAATGCATTAATAAAAAAATGGAAGAGCAGTAGTATTTAAAAGTATAACTCATGAATTACACCTCCAATAATGGTTAGGCATGCTCCAAAAAGGCAAACTGATATGCAGATAACAACTCTAACTCTGAAAAAATACAAAAGGAAATTATTGGAGAAAGAACAGAAAGAGGCAAGATATAGAGAAATCCTTGCTTGGCAGCAGATGTTGTATGAAATTCTTATTTTTGTTATTTTGAAGAAGCTGCAATAGTCAGAGAGGTGCAAGGAAAAACTGCAATCTTAGGGAATAGAATAGTCAGGAGATTTGTTATTAAGAAAGCAATAACTACTAGGGAAAAGAGCTTTCTTGAATGAGTAAAAGCCAGAGAGGGACTACTTGATTTATGTCCACTCACATTTTTTAGTAATTTATTTACCACACACATTGGGGCCTAATCAGAGCAACTAAGAAAAATGTATTGAAATTTGGGCTAAGTTTAAGGAAAACATTTTCAATTCAAATCCAATGGAGTTAAGCACTTGGTAATCAAGACAAACAAACAAACAGCAATACTAAAGACCAACAATTATCAAATTTAAAAAGTTTATCCAATATACCATAACATAGCATTGGAGTACTCTCGTTATGATCCATAAGTGTTCACTATCAAGAAGTAGAGAGATGAAACCCACTCTCAAAATGGGGGATGAACTTGAGATTAGATACTAGAATTAGCTGGTGAGTACTTCAGAGATGCCCATATAAATGTTTTCGATGATGCAAAAGAATAAATGCCTCCCATGAATTAGAAGATGTGAAATTTGAGCACAGAAATGGAAAAAAATAATTGCTTTGAAATTTTAGAGCCGAGGTCACAGATTTCCCAGATAACAGAATGGAGAAGACAGAAAAGAGACTCCATGAACTTCAGATCAACAGAAAATACCCAGTTTGAACAAAATAGAGAAAAATGGTACAAAAACCAAGCAGAATATTCTTGCTCAGTAATATAAAAAGGTCACGCAGTCATGTGACAAGTCTTGATATGAGGAGAAGCTAACTGAGTAAAAAAACTGATTGACAGTAATAGAGGCTATGATTTTTGAAATATAGTGAAAAATACATATTGACAGTTTTGAAATATTCACTAAACCCCCAGCAGGAAAATAACAACACACACCAAAAAAAGTCTGTATTTAAGAATATCATCATTATCATAGTTTGCTGAAAGCCATAACAAAGAAGAAATCCTGGACATGCCAAGAGAAAGATGAAAGTTACATGGAGGTGAACAACCATTTGAATGAGGTAACTTCTCGTCAGGTTATGGATCTGGAAATAGAATGGGAAAACATTTTTCATGTGTTGAAAGAGGGCTCTAATCTAGTAATACTTTCTGGACCTGAAAGAACTGAATGTACATTTCATGAAGACCTACTTATTGCCATCAGTAAAACTGAACAAAATGATTAACTTTGAGCCATTAAAATAAGATTAGTAAAAGACAAAGACGGAGAATGCCTGAGCACACTAGGAGAAAACATGACATATAAGTGCAGAAGGATTATCAAATATCTCAAAACACAAAAAGTGTAGTGTTTCGAGAACCTCTGGATGGAAAAAAAGGAACCAAGAATTGTGTGTCTACTATCTTTCAAGGTTTGTTGCTATAAAAACACTTCAGAAATTAAAGAGATCATGAAACGTTATGTCCATGATCTCCTCTCTAAGACTACTATATAATGAACGCCGACTGAGTAAGAGATGGCTTTGAAAGCTCTATAATAATGATGGACTGCGTAAAAATTAAAGGAAACAAGGCCAAACAACAGTATAGGTGACGAGAGAAAAATACTGTGTTACACATGCTGCATGTCTCAGGTATGTCCAGACAAAATAGAATCAGGGCAACTACACTTTGGGAAGTAAAGTTTTAGGGGAAAATGATAATTTGAATAAAGTCATGGGTTGGGTTGTTTTACAGGCAGTAAGTTTTGCATAGCACTAAAAACTTACAAAGAAGATTTGAAAGAAAAACATAACAAGGTTACCCAAAGGGATAAATGCAAAAATTACCACTTGCACAACTAAAAAAAGTTTCCCAGCCAGGCATGATGGTTCATGCCTGTAATCCTAGCACTCGGGAGGCTGAGGCAAGAGGATCAGTGGAGATCAACCTGAACTACAAAATGAGCCCAAGGCCAGCCTGACCCTGTCTCACAAAGATTAAAAAGAAAAAGAAGAAGCTTCCCTGATGGGTGTGGTGGGGCTTACTTGTAATCCTGGCTGCTTGGGAAGTTGAGGCAGGAGGATCCCTTGAGACCAGGAATTTGAGGCTAAACTGGACAGCATAGTAAAATCCTATCACAAAGCAAACCAATAAAAAAAACAGAAAACCCACTAAGCTTCCTGACTACTAAAACAAGAATTTAAAATAGACAATCAGTATGTGATGGTAAAAGCCAAGCTCTTCTTTACAGCAGAAATTAACCTTAGTTGAATGGTAAAATCTAATATGCTAATAATATGACTTATCAACTACATGTGTGTCTTTATATTAAGCATTAAAGAGTCAGTCTTTATTTTACTGTGTTTCTATCAACAAGACATAAGTTAGTTACAATTACAGGGAGCCACCAAATGAATGCAAACAGAATGGGAAACCCTATGAAATAACCCATCTATCCTTTTCAAAATTAATGTCATAAAAAGGAAACAAAAAAATGCATGAACCACTTCAAATTAAACAGGGTTAAAGAGAGAGAACAACTTAATGCAATCAATTAGCTTGGACTGTTTTGTCTTTTATTTTGAAATACCTTATTGTAGCAGTAGCAACATCTGAAAAAGGACTATGGAATTACATATGACCCGCACTGATTTCCTAGTTTTCATAATCTTACTATATATAGGTAAAATCTCTGTTTTAAGAAAATATAGTATTTATGTAGGGATAAAGAAACATCATGTAGGCAAGTTGTTCTCACATGGCTAAGAAAAGAGAGACAGAAGGGAAGGAGAAGGAAAAAATAGAAGAAGGGAAAGGGGAAGAGAAGGCAAGCGAAGGCTGGAAAAGAATAACATAAATGGCTATGGTGAAGGCATCAGAGAATTTTTATGTGATCCAGTAACTCTTCTGTAAGTTTGAAATATGAAAAATGGAAAACAACAATGTTAAATCATTTCTTTGAGGGAAAATGTAACACGAGCTGTTAATCTTGCACCCTCGTGATGCAAGATTCCAAAGCTGCCTGGTTGGTGATTATAACCGCGTGTTAGCTCAGCTTTCCAGCTTGAAGGGTGGAGAAGCAGGTCTCGGCTTTGCGTGGGACCTAGGTAAGTGCAAGTTTCAGCAAAGGGTGGCACCAACTGAAGCTTCTTCATATTAAAACCAATCAATGAAGCCCTTGAAACGTGGCAGGTAACTACTGATTTGCCAATTCTTTTCCTCTGCACATAAAGAGGAGCTCTCAGAAAGAGCAATGCACATGATTATCTTTCTTTGGGATCTTGTAAACCAGCTGTCCTTGCTCCGTGTTATGATCTGTTTATATTTTAAATTTTTATTAGTACACATTTATGAGTAAGTAACGATTACAACCACGATGGCAAGTTGGTCCATGCTCGCAACACACCTTAATTCTTCCTACGCCCCACTTCTCCTTCTCCTCCTCCCCTTCCTCTACCTCTTGGTGCCCCCGGAAGAAACGTTGTTTGAAGTCAATGAACACACAGAATGGGGTTCGGAAGGTGGAACTTTCCACAACTGACTGTGTTCTCGTGAGTGCTGTCACACGAGCACTTAGCCCTGTCCTTATTTAGATATATGCTTGTACATTTGAACTGATTTATCATTCATTCTCGGTTCTTCTCCCTTATTATTAATGTAAGGTACAGGGAGTGTACCTTGCATTAATGTGACAAATGTGTTCACTGTGTACGGCCACATAGAGTTTATGCAAATGCAGAAGAAGATGTTGGACTTTGAGCAGGTTGCTCGGTTTCATGAAGCTACATATTCCTCTTCTTGGGGGAGACAAGCACCTGTCAGCTCTATGAGTGATTCTGAACTTTAGTGAGAGATTTTCTGGTTTGACAGTGAAAGAATGGGAAAAAGCAACTGCAAGCTTGTTCCATGGACAAACGTAGCATTTGTGATTATTATTATTATTTTTTGACCTGGCATCTGAACTTTGACTCACAGAAGAATGATTTTAGAAACTGAGGCTATTCGGAGAACATTTGAGGATGGGTGCTGCAGAATCAAACGAGATGAATGATTTCGGCAGCTTGTGCTAGGATTTTAGTCACCGACTATTTTCCAAGCCTAGTTTGGAGTCAAACTCATCATTTTGGAGATAGCTAATATAATTCTAACTAATCTGTTATCTGATTCAATGAATAAACTACATAAAATTCAAAATAAGTTGATATAGCAAAAAAATCTCATAATTGCTTTATTTCCCATCATGTAAGATCTGAGATATATAAATATTTTAGAGCTGTCAGGCAGTCCTGATCTCCAGCTCGATTCATGGAAATAGGTTCCTTCTATCTTGTTCACCATCTCT
This sequence comes from Dolichotis patagonum, assembly GCA_004027295.1. Taxonomy (NCBI): domain Eukaryota; kingdom Metazoa; phylum Chordata; class Mammalia; order Rodentia; family Caviidae; genus Dolichotis; species Dolichotis patagonum. The sequence goes on from PVJX010005121.1 coordinate 32,934, forward strand.
AGGATACAGTTTTGGTCCTCATTTAGAAGCCAGATTGCCAGCACTGTATCCACATTTCACTCTGTGCAAGGAGAAGAGAGTAGCAGGAAAAAAAACAAAAAAACAAAAAAAAACAATGTCTTTTAAAGCAAACTGAGAGTAATCTTTTTCTTGTGTTTGATTTTTGAGAATTCAGTTACACAAGCACTCTTAGTTTCAGGGGAAAATAGAAAGTGGAGGCTTTCATTAGGATTGTTTATGCTTTAATATATCTCTTGAGAGGTAAAGCTCTGTTGCTTTGTTTTTTTTGTTTTTTGTTTTTTGTTTGTTTGTTTGTCGGTACCAGGGATCGAACTCACGATTGCCTGCTTGCAAGGCAGGTGCTTATGCCGCTGAGCTAAATCCCCAGCCCAAAGCTCTGTTGTTAAAGTGAAAAGGGGGAAGCTGATCATTGGAGATAATTATCATGCAGTGCCACATTTGGAAAGAATCGATTTCTGGTGTTTGCAACCCGAACTCCTGAACAGTAAAACCACACTGTCACTGTGTTAACTCTATGTAACTCTCCATGGGGATATTTGAAACTACAAAGCAGTTTTTAATATTTGAATTTCCCTAGCTCCTTCTTTAACTTAAGAGTGTCCCCAGTGCATCTAAATCAGGGTCTGATTTTTAAAAATTTTATTTTCTCACACTGCGGCAGTATGAGAAGGAGTTTGTGGCACAGAGGGAGTTACTATACACTAGGATAAATTACAGAAAGAGCGGCTGAAGTTGCTCATGAGAGAGATCATTTAAAACTCGAGATTTCCTTTGTTCTTCCCTGTTTGCAATAGTTTGTTTGGACACACAGGCACGTGCTCGCACAGTGGCTTCGCTGGAAGGATTCGGGGTGGCTGAATAGTTAAAAAAAATGCACAGCGGAAGCTGCATTAAAGGAGGGAAAAGCAAAATAAAACTAAATGGAAAAGTGAAAATGGAGGTGGGACAAGGAATCATCAGAACTTCAAGGCAAAGAAAACAAACCCAAAAGAACGCAGAAGTTTACAGGAAGCTTCCTACCAGCCAACCAGAGAAAGCTCCTTGGGTGTCCTAAGGGTGAAACCTGTGCTTCTGAAAGCACCAAATGCATTAGTCATGAAAAGTCAAATACTCTCCACAAACATCTTGAAAGTTTGTTCAGACAATTGCAATTGGGCAAATTTAAAGATATTAGTATAGCATCCCAATGAAAAAAATACCTCAGTGTGAAAGCTTTTCTGTGACTCCCGTCCTCAGCTGTTCACTACCAGTGTAAAGGGCCTCCTGGGAACTCAGGGAATCAAAAGTTGCTTGTGAGAGTGATGTTGGTGTCAGCCTCGGTGTGCACAAGAATGGGCTTGCGTGGGTTACTGCTTAACCCACGCAATTACAGAATTACAGAAATTCCATGCTTTCTTATAGAAAGAGTGCTGAGATAATCAACAAGTTATTGAAGGAATTGTGAGAAGAGCAGGAAAAGCCAATTATATTTTCATCCTAATGGTGCTTTCATGCAGTTAAGTCATTTAAAAATATAATTCCAAATAGGAGCCTCTCCTGGTCCTATCCCATCTCTGGTATGAGGTAGAGTGTGCTGAAGGATATCTCTCAGTTATGAGGCTGAGTCAGAACATCCCTCTCCTTTATCTATTTGAAGATGGATTATGAGTATCACAGCCCCATTCCTCTCTTCCTCTCCACTCATTCCTTCATTTACAAGTGGAAACGTGTTGACAAAGAGGAGCATCAAGCTCTTTGGAGCACACACACACTGGGTTGCGACAAGTTATGTACCCACAAAAATGCTCTTACTGCGAGCTTTTTAATTGGAAGGAGACCTCCTCTTGCTGTTTGGATTGCAGACTGCCGTGCTGTGGCTAAGTAGACCGGTTTTGGCAGAATGTTTGCCTGATGTGACCTGGAGTTGGGTTATTAAAAACGGCAGATGAGGGTAGAGAAGTCTGCATATCTTTAGTTTTCTTCTGGTGACTAATAAAGTGAAAACACCCTTTAAGGATAGCTAGGTGGCCCATTGCTAAAAATCTTTTATTTAAGTCCTGGAAGCTTGGTAAAAAAAATTTCGAGAAATATTTCTTCTTACAAAAAGTGCATTTGTTGTTTAAATTTAAAAGACAGGAATATGATGATATGACAACCTTAGAATTTTAGGTTCCTACAAATTACTATTGAAAATTCTCACACATTCTTATCATTTAATTTCATAGAGTTTGTAACTTTGGTAGAAACTGGATTTTGACCAAGTTCATTGGTGGACCTTTTGAACAAATGAGGAGATTTTTAAGATTTCATGCAGTCTCTGATGACTATTACTTGATATTCTGTCATAATTACCTAGTACATTTCTCCAAATTATAAAACTAATTTTTAAAGGCAATTATTCTCATGTGGAAACTAATTAAGGGGCCAGATCTCCTTAATCTGAGTGGCTTTAGAAAATCTAAGATTTATTATGTCATCATGAGACATGAATTTATGACACAGGACTAGGCGACACCAGGTCGATTTCTGAAATGAAAATAATCAACTCCTATGGGTTGCACTTCGGGGAGTGACAGCGCTGTTTCCTATTTTCTGTCATTACCCAGGGCTCCCCACAAGATGACATTTGTAAAGTGAGAAAATAAAGCCTTCAGCGTACTCAGAAAAGCTCGCACCAGGAAATTCTAGTAATAACCCTGTATTTGGGTCTCTTGTTTCTTCCTCATGAGGCTTCTTAATTTTGACAAGTTGGAATGCTTTACTCTGCTTGTTCTTCATGAAAAATGTATTTGGAGTTATTATAATTTGAATCAAGGTCAGAATTACTCATACTGTAGGTTTGTTTTGTTTTGTTTTGTTTGCTGTCCAAGAAAAGCCCCTGTTTTGTGACTCCAGGTACCCTGGCAAGTCAGGGCCACAGCCTTCCCCCATGCTGGGGCTGGGAGGTGAAGGTGGTGATTTGTCCTTAGTGTCAGCTGGGTTGAGTGAGTGCTTGGAATGTAATTTGGGGTTAAGAACACTTCTGAAATTGTGATGTAGACTCTGTTTTGAAATATTTTAGAAATTCATGGGAAGGATGAAGTAGTTATATATTCATTAAAGTATCTTTAATCTTATTTGAAATTAAAACTACATAGTGAGCAATGATTCGATATTGAAGAAGAGGTTTGCAGGGGAAGTAATGTCAACGACAGATTAAAATGCTAGTGTTCCTGCAGAAGAGAATTGCGAGAGACCAATAGGACTTCTCCACTTTGTATGTGACCAAATTCTTGATTCCATTACTTTTATTGAAAGTATTTAGGCAGATGGCATTGTACGTAATACACTTTACTTTTTGAGACAGCTTTGTAACATACAGAAAATTTGCAAGGGTAGCATATGAAGCCTAAGCCTGTGCCCTGTACCCACTTTCCCCTGCTATCAGCACTTAAAATTAGTGTGAAACATTTGTCACAGTTAGTGAACCTGTCTTGATGCATCATTATTAATTAAAGTCTGTACTTAATTCATATTTCTTTACTTCTACCTAAAGAAAACCTTTATGTACTTTTTCTCTGCAAGACTTTCTGTCTCTGTCTCTGTCTCTGTCTCTGTCTCTCTCTCTCTTTCTCTTGTCCTTTTGAGACAGGGTCTTGCTATGCAGTTCAGGTTGGCCTTGAGCTCACTTTGTAACCCAGGCTGGTCTCGAACTCACAACAATCCTCCTGCCTCAATTTCCCAAGTGCTGGGATCACAGGCGTGTGCCACCACACCCTGCTTCTTCAAAACTCTTATCTAGGGTCCCACACTACATTTTTCTTTTGAGACAGGGTCTCACAGTAGTTCAGGCTGGCCTTGGGCTCACCAAGTAGCCCAGGCTCCCCTCCAGCTCACAGTGACCCTCCTGCCTCAGCCTCCTGAGTGCTGGGATTACAGGTGTGCACCAGCATGCCCAGCTGCCGCACTACATTTAGTCACCATGTCTCCTTAGGCTTTTGTTTTCTTTTTGGCTGTTAGAGTTTCTTAAACTGTGATTTTGATGAGCACTGATCAAGTACTTTTGGAAAGTCTCAAGTGGGGTTTGTCTGACTTTTTGGTTATTATTAGGTTGGGGTTCCGAATTTGGAGGAGATCACACAAGCAGAGTGTCATTGCATGACACCATGGCGAGCCTACCTCTCATCAGTGTGAACTGTCACCACTGACGCTGACCTGGAATGCTGGCCTGAAGCCGTTCATCAGGTTTTCCAGCTGCACACTGCGTTCATATTTTCCGTCTCCCCAGGCTGTGCTGCTTGGATGGAAGCCACCATGAACTTAAGGAATGTGAGGTCGGATTCCACTTCCTTGAAGGTGAACTATTTACATAAGGATACTTGAAATTTTTCTGAATGAGAGATTTCTGGTCTCTCCCTTTTATTTACGTAGTCTTTTATTTATGTATATTTGTATAAGTTCATAATTTTGTGCTTTGATCATGACTCGATACTACGTAGCAGCTATTTAATCTTTTTTTTTTTCAATTCTGTATTGTAAATTTCACTTTTAGCAATACAGTGGTATCTCAGAGGTACTTTGGGGGCCCAGAGCTAGGATTTATAAGCTGATACGTTTGTTTCGTACTATAAAGCTGCTGATGGTGAAAGTATTGTTTAGATACTAACTGGGTATTTCCATATCACAAAATTTAAATATTTTTTAATATTGAGATTATATGTTTAAGGCATCAAACATGTATTTCATGTTTATTTTAAAAAGACATTTGTGGCTATTAAAATATTTGAAACAAGGACAATGCATTTCAATCTGTAAAATTTATTTTATTTCTACAACATAGTTAAGAATGATCTAGATAATTGGATTGCACCAAACCATATGTGAAGATAATACGTTTGATAAATACTAAATATGTGCTCTGCACTAAACTTAAGAAAACAAAACATCTCAGTCATGATAGTCTGAGACCATTCCAGTAAATCCAGATTGTCATAATTTCAAACAAAAGAACTCTTTTCTTCACAAGCACAGTCTCTTATATTCTGTGGGTATCAGTGATTCCAGTACATAATTGTAAATCTCAGGAGAAAATGAGCCATGCCAAAAAAGGGCTGGTTATAAAGTCTTGTCTTGCAAAATCATCCATCATTCTAAATGGACCTCCCTATTCTGCTACCGTAGCCCATCAGCAATCTCTGAGAATTCCCCCCTGAGGTGTAGACAAGAGGATCTGAACTATTCTCGGTGAATAATCTTTATTCATAGACTAACAATGTAGCAGCTCTTAACCTTTTAAGTACCATTGACTATTTTAACAATTTTTAAAAACTTAAGAGTTAGATAGGCTTCCAGAGAGAATGCACAAAACATAAACTGACTATGCAGACTTTTTAAAAAATACATAAAGTGTTCATGAATCCAATAGTAAAATTAACTGGTCTAAGTAATTTGTTATCCTTACGCTGGGAGTCATGGCAAAGGAGGAATTAGAGTTTCTCTCTCTCCAAATATGAGAGATATTCCCTGATTCCTTCCTTTTCCAAAGGAGTTACTCAATAAACTTGAGTAAGTGAATGAATTAATGAATGTTTCAATGCAGTAGGAACTCAAGATGTCTTATTAATTCATATTTACATTAATAATACACACAAATGTAATTTTTGAAACTTTTCTTAAAAATCAAATCTATGAGAAAAAAATAAAACTTTACCATTTCTAAGGGTTCACAGAATGATATGATAAAGAAGTAGCATTTATTTATTTAGTTTGACACAGGGTGTTACTATGTAGTTCATACTCACCTGAGTTCACTATGTAGCTCAGGCCAACCTTGAACCCCTGATGTTCCTCCTACCTCAGCCTTTTGAGGTTTGGGATTCTAGATGTGTGCCCTCAAGTCTGGTCAAAGAAGTAGAATTGAGTGGTATGTTTTGCTCTTTGTGTTGGTCTAGTCAGCTAAAGGATTGGGATTTGTAGGTCAGCAAAAAGAAACTGCAGTATTAAAACATAAAAGAAAGAAAGAAAGAAAGAAGAAAGCAAGAAAGAAAGAAAGAAAGCAAGCAAGCAAGCAAGCTTTTGGCATTAGTAGGGGAAGTAGATTTGTAGAGGACCAAATTCTGTCTTTTAATCTCTTGATGGCTCTGGGTCACACAATTTCTGCGCTGAGCTTCACAGGATTGGATTTTTCAACTCCTAATGTTCATCACTTTTCAAAGCAATTGTCACAGCAACTGTGGTCCCTATTACCGCCAAACCAAAGGAGATTTATATCAAGCCACAAGTACACTGCACAAGTAAGCTAGATGCCAATATCAAATTTTCCTGGGTTGAAGAATACCCAGGCCAGGTGATGACAATAGAGGCAGCCTCAGAATCAGCGCTCTTGAGTGGCCTCGGGTGACGTCTCTCTGGAAATGTGCGGTCTGTGGTAACTGCTGAGCTGGCTTGTCGGCAGAGGCGCTCTCGCTCACAAGATGACAAGACAAATTGAAACAGAGACTGATAATGATCATTAAAATCACTTTCATATGTGTTTACATCATTGCTGGGCTAGTTAAAAATACTGTTAAATGGATGATTTAAAAACATACAAAATGAGAGGAAAAACCATGAAATCCCATACTCCCTCACTCAGCTTCAACATTTAGAACCCCGTATTCCTGTTGTTTGTTCTGTATTCCAACCCAGTCATCCCTCCAGTGGATTCTCTAAAAACAAATTCAAGTCCTTATACTTTCACTGACATGTGTTTCAATGTGCACATCTAAAAAGATAAGATATTTATGGCAAAAATCTTCATGATACCATTGTCAGAAAACAAAAAATTTTAAGTAACTCCTCTATCATACCAAATATGTAAGTGATGTTTGTATTTTGAGAAAAAGTATTTACTTTTCATTTTTAAAATTATAGAATTGCATAAACCCTTGCAAGAAATACCAAAAGGACTAAAGTTATTTTGAGAATGGATATCAAAATTTTTATTAACTACTTATCCTCTCCTTTATATTGTATATAAAGATACTGTTAATTGCTTTGAAAAAAATAGAAATCACAGGCAGGAAGTCATTTCTTAATGTTTTTTAAAAAATAAATGTACACAAAACGTAACTTTATTACAAAAGTGGAGTAAAAACGAATTGTAAGAAAACAAAAAGATCAACGTGGTCACAGGAAATAGCGAGCATTCTTGTCTGTTGATTTCTCCTTTCTTGTGAAGCAGATGAGTTTCCTACTGAAGGTCAGCTGGATGTGACAGTGAAGGCAATTTGCAGAAGCACAGGGGGTCTGAAATGGCACTGACCCTTAAGTGGCTATCTAGTTTAAAAGGAACTCTGACTAAGCTATAGTCAATGCGGATTTCTCTCGGGATCCTTGTTAGTACAGGAAAAACATAATAGCAACTTAGAGGTTATGAAGCTAAAGACTGGAATCCAGGAAGAAGTGATACTTATTTTAATTGACGTTCAAACTCTTAAAAAGTGTCTTAGAGTGTAGTTTGGTTCCATGCCGTGAAGCAAATATAATATTTCTGATCTAAAACTTCAAATAGATTAATAGATGAGGGAGAATGAAAGTGCACTAAAGTATTCATCTCATATAAATGAGACCAGAAATGAACACTTCGTTTTTGGACTTTGATATTTAGATAAATGTAAGTTCAGGGGAGCTTGGAAAAACGTAGAGGAAGCTTCTGCAGTTATGATTATCATATCGTTATCATTATCATATGAAAATATAGCCTCGTATTCCATTGATCAAAGAAACACGAGTTAATTTCAGCAAAACAAACACCAACAAAAACGACAAAAATTCATGCGCTAAAATATATAAGAAATAAATGAAAAATGATAGAGGAAAAATTAGAACTACATTGAGTATCATAACAAAAGCAAATTAATTTCCCCCAATTAAGAGTCAAAGTGTTTGAGATCAAAGTATAGCAATTAAAGGCTAATTATAAGAGATGAATTTATAAGAAAAAGACTGAACAGTTAAGTGTGAAACAATAAGGAAAGCTATATTAACTTGTTCGCATAACTTGTATGACAAAAGAAATCACAACAGTAACAGTAGGAAGTCAATAATAGAGACTATAGAAAGATTTCATTAGTCTCATTTCTAAAGGCCTTCTTACCTTACCAAATGATACAATGTACCCTGAATGTATAACTATTGAGAAACTTTTTAAAAAATCATATTTAATAAATACATAAGTTTGTTTAAATGAAAATGGAATGAACCAGTGTCATAAGAACCAGAGATTTTGATATGACATTCTCAGTTGTTGAAAATGAAGTAATTGAAACACAAATTATGTTAAATAAGCTTTGGATAGTGTGCTTTATCTGATTGATTCATCAGATTGGTACTATAAACACAAGGGCACATCACTTTTTTCAGCATCCCTGTATTTACAAAATATGATTGTATCCCACATTATAAATAAAATCTTAATAGGGCTTCAACAGTTGAAATTTTATATGCTCTACTTGTCAAAAAAAAATCTTGGAAAATTTTGCAACAAGAACCGTGATGAAAATAAATCCAGTGATGTCCACTCAAAGGAATACAAATGCAGAATGAAATTAAAAATAGAAACTGATACTTGGAAGTGTAGGAAAAGGGGGGGGTGATGCGGGAGGGGTGAAAACAACCAATGTATGTGAAGTACATGTATGAATCTATCAAAATAAAACCTAATAATAATAAAAAAAGAAAAATTATGGAAACCGGGAGATAAAGCAAAGGCACACACCACCTAGATGACATCACCATAGAGGGCAAAACTAAATACAAGGATTTTCCAAGGGCTTTATGGAAAATAACTGACCACCTAGAACCTATTACCCACTAAGTACCACTCAAGGAGATATACTGAAAATCCTTTTCACTAAGAAAAAGGGAAATTGTGATTTCTTAATGTTTTATCCACCCACATAGCAAATTTCTTCAATTCTGAAAGGCTTAATAGAAGAAATATATGTCATCTCTTGGTTTCTGTGGGTTAGAATTCGAAGGAGCTCAGCTAGGTGGTTCTGGCTCAGGGTTATTTACAAAGTTGTCCTCAAATTGTGAGCCATGATCCCACACAGCTGGAGATTTGACTGGACCAGGAAGATCCACTTTGAAGATGGTGGCTCTCCTGGCTGTTACAAGGCAGGAGACCTGAGTTCCTCAATACTTGAGCCTCTCTATGGGGCTGTGTGCAGTATGGCAGCTGGTTCCCTCCAAAGAGAAGAGGAAGTTTCACTCTCTGTTACAGCTGAATCTGTTATTCATTGCTGTCTTTACTTCTCAGTCTAAGTCTAGCCACCACAGATGAGTCACTGTGAAAAGTACACACTTACACAGAAGCAAGACAGACTGCACTTGTCAAGGAAATGTCCAGCATTTGTGAACATACTTTAAACCACACTAAACTGGTTTAAAAATGATGATTATACTCATATTACTTATCAGTATTGGTGGAGAATGACTGTAGCTTTTATTATTTGATCATGAAGATGAATGAAGGGAAAAAGTTTCTCGATTCTAGAGTTAAAAACAGTAGCAGTAGATTCCTTGTCAAGAGGCTAGAGGAAGGGGTGCCATGCTCATAACAATAAAACAGTTAGTGAATCATATAAATAATGAAAGACAAAAAATGTTGTAATATTTTTAAGTCCCAGAGTATTGAAAAATCCACTAACATAAGCTACCTTCAAACAGGTAGAATGGGGAACATAAGAAATCTGAAAAAGGGTACAGTCATAAATATAGTCATTTTAGATATGAAATAATAGTATTGAAAATTTATTTTAATACATGTTTAAAATTCAGCACATAGGAAAAAATACAAATTTGTGAAAAAAATACAAATTTGTGAAATTTGTTCAAAGCTTTTTAAAACTCTGGGTTGAAATGTAAGTATGATAGAAAATGAAAAATCATTATACCAAAATGTCTTTTTCCCCTACTTCCAAAGTTATTCTGTATCCAAATGCTTTACTTGAGTTCTTTCATATGGTAATTTGGTTATTCTCATGATTTTAAGCTGAAAATGCAAAATATTTATACATTAAACATTTTAGTATCCAAATTGACAAGTATAACAGAAAACTTTGATTTGTAGATCAGTTTTAAATATAAATTTATAATATACAATATGAATATATAACTCAATATACTGAATTATACCTGTAATACAATGGTGGAAAAGTAATCTGAGTTTATTGAAATTTTAAAATCAATTGATTTATCTGCTTATAAGAAATGAACCCAAAATTTCAAAAGCACTGGAGAATTAAAGAAAGAGCAAATATAAACAAAACATAATAAAAATCAGTCAAATTTAAGTTAGCATTAAAACTGGACAAAGTAGAGTTAATTACTCAAAAAAACTAGTCATCAGAAAAAATGGAGAAGTCATGTTCTACTGGTCAAAAACGTAGCAAATCTAAGGTGGTCTTCAATCTTTATGAATTGAATAAGTGGCTTCTTACTGTGCAAACTTAGGAGAAAATGACAGGGATAGTATCTGTATCATTTTTTGAACGCAAATCTGGGAACCTTTGAAATTTTCTTTTTTCCTGATACACTTATTATACTGGTCAGTAACTATATCTCAAAACTCAACAGTCCTACACAAGAGAATAAAAATAACCATGTACAGATATGGTTCAGTGTAAGGGCTACAAACATGAGCTCAAGGGCCAGATTGCCTAGGGTGAAGTCCCTGCTCCTCTGCTGTAGCTGGATCATTTCTTTGAGGCGCACATTCTTCATCTGTAAGATGGGACTGAAGAGCAGAAGGGAAAGTTCCTCCATTGTTGGTGAGAATGTAAACTGGCACAGCCACGGGGGGATCAGTATGGAGATTTCTCAAAATATTAAAACAGAAATTCCCTTTCAACTAGCTATTCCCCTTGTGAGTACCATTCCAAAAGAGCTAAAGACATCGTATCAGAGAGATACATGCATACTGATATTTATATATTCATGATAGCTAAATTCATAAGAGCACAATTCATAAGAGCACAATTATCATAGGTAAATCTTGGAAGCAGCTTACATGCCCACCAGCAGATGCGTGGATAAAGAAAATGTGGTACCCTTACATGATGGAGTATCACTTGGCCATAAACAAGGGTCGATTTAAGATGTTTGGAGAAAAACGGACACGTTTTGAAAACATAATGTTAAGTGAAATTAAACAGACACAAAAGCTTAAATACTATGTGGTTTCTATCATTTCAGTAATTCCAAGTACAAATACAAAGCAAAATAAAAGGTCATAAAAAAGATAGATCTTATGCCATGGAAGGGAACCAAGAGTGTGAAAGCAGGGGCAGGGGAGGGGATATAAAAGGATTTAAAGGTGTCATGGACAATACATCTCCATCACTAACCAGTGGATGCTTGATGATTCATCTAAGTGTTACCATAAGGTTAAGTTACTTTTTTATTTTTTATTTTAGAAAGAAAAAACAATGGAAACAAGGATGAAAATTCTCAAAACAAGATAATAGATTAACAATAGTTAATACATTGCGTGCTGTTATCTTCAAAGTAGTTGTTCAGATTATAACATATACGCATAAAAATTGATCAAATAACACAAGCACACATCTTTCTTTTCAATGAATAGAAATTAATAGTATAATTATCTATCTTATATCTATATATATTTTTAATTTCCCTTCCTTCTTTTCTCCTTTCCCTGATCCACTTGTTCTTTCCTTTTGAGCAGTTTCTTCCCCTTTCACAATATCTATTGTACCTTTTGGATCCTATGTACTCTTTCAGTTTCTTATACTAGGGAGACAAAAGATGTTTGCACCTGCAAGTCTGATTTATTTCACTTATGAGTATGGTCTTAGGTTGCGTCTATTCACCTATAATAGTCTTGTGTTTATCTTTCTTTATAGCTGAGTAGTACTCCATTGTATAAAAATACCACATCTTTTTATCCGTTTCTTGGTTGATGGGCATTCGTTTTGTATCCAAGATGCAGCAATCATAAATTGTGCTGCTATCAACATGGGTGCACATATATTGCTGTGGTATGATGTTTTTATTTTTTGGGAAGATATCCAGAAGGGGAAAGCTTGAGTTGAACAGGACCTCCAATTCTAGCTTTTTGAGGTATCTACACACGGATTTCCACAGTGGTTGTACCAGTCTACACTCCCACCAACAGTGTAAAATAGTTCCTTTTCCCCCACAGCCTTGCCAACATTTGTCATTGGTTGATTTCTGAATGACAGCCATTCTTTCTGCAGTGAGATGGAATCTGGGTGTTGTTTTAATTTGCATTTCTTGGATGACCAATGATGTCAAACATTTTTCCATATATTTATTTGCCATTTGTATTTGTTCATCTGAGAAGTGTGTATTCATCTCAGAAATCCATATTTGGATTGGGTCTTTGAATTTGGGGGACCTTAATCTTTTTTTCAATTCTTTATGTGCTTTAGATAGAAGTCCTTTCTCTGAGGGACAGTTGGCTAAAATTTTTTCCCACTCTGTGGGTTTTCTTTCCACTCTGTTGAATTTCTTTTGATGTGCAAAGTGTTTTTAGTAAGATGAGATCCCAGTTGATTCTTCAAGGTACTTCCCATGCAGCTTGGGTTTTGTTCATGAACTCACTGCCTACATTTTGTCTTCAAGATTTCTACTTACTTTTTGTTTCTATAGATTTAGTGTTGCTGTTTTAATATTTAGATCTTTGATCCACATAGTGTTAATTTTAATGGAATATATGAGGAAACAAAAAAATCCTATTTGATAAAGGGAATTATCATATTTATTAGAGAAGTATGAAGCTACTAAAAAAATAAGAGCCAAGAAAACAACATAGACAAATCAAAAATGCCAATGGGATAATATTAAATAAAAAACAGAGACATAAATGATATATTTATGTTCTACTCCTACCATTACATACATTAGATTTTCTTTGCATGAAAAATGAAAGTGAAAAAACAGAAGTTCAAGCAAACATTAATTATAGGACATTATGGATATTTCATTTTTTGATATTCATTTATTCTTTTCTAAATTTATCTTTTTGTACTTCACAAAACCAAGCATATTTGAAAAAATATGTTCACATCGGCTGCTTTGCAATCTTAGAAAAAGGGCAGTTTGTTAGATCTTTCGTTATTCTGCTTGGTGAAATGATCAAAATGATTGGAAGGGAATTTGGGTTGGTACTCAGAGATGGTGAAATTGTCACTCACTTCCTTTTGGGCAGTTGGAGGGGCATGGAGTCCCAGCTGCCGTCAGCTTGGCAGGCGAGCGTGGATTCTGGTGTGTGTGTCCGTACTTGCCCAATTTGTTTTCTTTTACGTTCTTATAATTGAGTCACTCAGGCTTAGAACTCCAGTGACTAACTTCTGAACTGATTTTTTTTTTGCCACTCTTGTTCTCATACATGTTTGCTTTTGTTGTGCCAGGCAAAAACTCTGGACTGGCCATGCTAAAAGCTGATGGTCCTGGCAAATGTTGGCAAGTGTGGGAGTTTCTGAGACACAGTTTCAATTCTTGACACCTGCTCCCTCCCTGAGCATCATGGGTAATGTGCATGTTGCCCATGTGTGGTCACCTGTGGGTGGGTAAGAACTCTCTAAGGACAGATGGCTTCTTGTTTGCATTTCCTACAGCTACCCTGACCACTCAGCTGAGAAGTCCTGGCCAGATTTAGGTACGGTGACAGTTTCGTGTCACTTTTTAATTAATTTCATGTGGATTGTCACTCTCCTTGTGGGCTGTGTAGAGAACATTTTGCATTCAGCGGGCAGGAAACTTCAGGTCATTTCAGTGTTTCTTCTGAGATGAACCCTTGTAACCAAAAGAAAATGGGTTCACTGGTTTCAAAGAACACTTGACTTTGCATGAAATGAGGTTACGTGCGGTTTTTGAGGTGGGCTTCGATTTGGGCCCAGCAATTTCAGTGATGTGACACAGCTCCTCTTTTATCGATCTTGGGCAAGGCTGCATACTTCTAAGTCTTCTTTAAAAACTGGCTGTGAATTTCAACAGCTGCTGCACATGCAGGCCAGTGCCAAAGTCAATTTGGTTTCCTGTGAAGAGTGTTACCACCTTGTTGTGGAGAGGATTAGGGAAGCATGTCTCATCTAATTGTCTCCCAGTAATAGAGTTACTTTAAGATAGTCTTGTCTAAGGGAATTCATTCCAGCCTTTTTAAATGGTGCCTTCTGCATAACCCAGAGAGAGTGGCTTATTCCTGGTACTGAAACTGTCTTTGCATCCATTTCTATTACCTCTGCCTGCCCTTGTTCACTCTAATAGAACTGGGAGGTTTTGTAAATTTGCAGCAGGTTTTCTGGATTAGTTAGAACAGCATCTCATCAAATTCCATGGCCATTTCTTTCCCAAAGCTAAAATTTCATACTTTATCATATTTCTGACCACAAATGCTGTCCAGTCACCTGTAAATTTTCCTATTAGAGGTTGTCAAAGACCTTGTGTTGTGCTTTCAAATATTAAAATAACAGTGTTACTCTTTCTATAAGTTTGGAGAATATGATAATTACATTCATTGGGAAATTAGTACATACACATGTGGTACCTTGATTACTTTTATTCACATCCCTTGCCCTCCCCTCTGTCTCCCTCCCCAGAAAAATAAAATGTTGATATTGCACACCCCAAACTTGAACATAAATATTCCATTTTTAGTCTCCTATGGAAGCCATATGTCACTTTTCAGGTGAAGGTACAAATAGTAATAACTGAAGTCCAAAGGAAAGTAGAAGGAAAATCTTGGGTTTTTACCATCTCCGTGGTGATTATCTGTATTAGCCAATAATGAGGCAGGATGTGTGATCTGTGGACCTAAGCTAAACTAGCCAGCTTTCCCAGCAGAGGTGAACTTAGTAAACCTGTACGTCCTTTAGATAGGTGCAAAACTCTATACATACGCACTTGAAGGATAGCGTTGTATATCTCATTACCTTCTTTCAAAGACCGGAAATTACAATGGCAGCATTTCCAACCACAGGTTTAGTTTGAGTTTTATTTCTTATCTTTTAAATTTACCTTTCAGCCTAATATCTCTTAATTCTTACTGCTCTAGAGAGATACACATCCTCCGCTCCCAAGGAGTACATGCAGTCTACACTGGATCGATGCCCTATGTCCGTGCATCCTTGAGAGGGATTTTCAAAACTGCTGTAACAAATTCCTCTAGACTGGATACTCAAACACCAGACCTTACTGGCTCAGGTTTGGAATCAAAAAGTCCTGAGTTATTGTGTTAGTGATGTTGGTTCCTTCGGAGAGCTGAGTGTGGGGGAAGGAATGTTCCAGCTCTCTCTCATTGGCTTGTAAATGACCCTTCGTGCATTCATAGGACCTATCCCTGTGGGCCTATCAGTCTTCAAACTTCCCCTTTAAAAAGGACATTTGGAGTAAGGCCTATCATAATGGTATTTTTAAAAACTTGATTGTCATCATGAGGACTCCATCTTCAAATCAGGTCATCCTCTGAAGTCCCAGGGGTTAGGACTTCAGAGTTTAGAGGAAGGATATAATTAGGCACCCATTAGTGGGTAGCATTTGAGGTTTCTCTGGCTGTGGTATAAGGGACAGGGCCTCCTCAGCCACATGAAGAATGAGTTTCCTGGTTTCTTGATGCTTGTGGAAGTTAGTGTTCGGTGGCCACTGCTTCCTAGGACCTCACAACTGTGCTTTATCAGCTTTAAGTGCAGAAGAGGGCTATGGCTTTCCTATACTTTCTTCGAAAAGGTCCAGAAGAAATGGAAACAGCTTAATTTGCTCTCATGCTAGGGTGGAGTTCTCCCTTGTCTCACACAGATTTTAGTTGTTTGCTAAAATGATACTTTCTTCCCTTCATATGCTGTCTTTGATTTGGAGTATTTTCCATTTTTTGAGCCTGTGAAGAAAATGTAAATCTAACAGCGGTCCTGTCATAATTCTATCCTTGGTTACGAATACAGAATAGAATTTAAACAATCAAATTAGCACCAGCTTTCTGGGCCCAGAACTAGCAGACTGGGCTTGACTCTTTCTAATGCTCCTCCCAAAAATGACAGGTATTTTTCTGTTCTCTAATGCATAAAAGCTGACTTTATAAAAAGCCACTCTTTTTTTTCAGTGATTTGGATGCTGGCTACGCTTTGCCACCTTACAAAATGCTTAAGAAAAGCCTTGTATATCTTTATGACAGGCTGTAGCCCTCTTTCTGTCAAAAGGGCTACCTTCCTCATTGAGAGATGGACTGCAGTGTTAGAAAAAACAAGGAGTCATGAATGAAATAAACTGGAAGGCAAAGTTCATTTTCTGGCTAGATGACATTTTGCAAATAATTTGAGTTGCTCTCAATTCTTTTATAGAGTTGATGTGAGGAGGAAGTGAAATAATGTCCGAGAAAATCATGCATGTAGCAACTGACACTAAGTATGGGCTGTTGTTGAGATGGTGCCATCTTTATTTGCTTCTTTATTCATTTGTAAGTTTATCCATCCACTTGACCATTAGTTTACTTGTTCCATCTCATTTACTCACCATTTTATATACCCATAATGAAGTATATAATTACATGCTGTAATAATTTTAATATAGTAAAATTCCTATACCATAGTTTAGGAGGTAGAACCTTTGCATTTGGCCTGTAATCTTCACAGATTTAAAGCAAGTTAGACTCTTGCCTACAGGTCTTAAGGTGAGTTGAAATGTACAGGAAGAGCTTTCAGGATGAGATGGTCTTCGTTAAGCCAGCACACAAGCAGAGTGTCTTTGGAAATGAGGAAAAGTCCAAGCCACGAGATGTGAGTGGCCAGTCTCAGAAGCTCTGGGGTGTAGTGGGATGAGTTTGCCCAGCACAGCTGCAGAGGGGAATCAGCTGTGACAGCAACTAGATCCTAAACCCTCAGGAGTACTTGTCCAATGCCTTTGCAGAAATGCATCAAATGGAATAAATGATTCAAGCTTCTGGGAACTATAAATATCCTGTGCAGGAGGCAGCAGAGACACATGTGTGGCTGTCAACAGGGATAAACCACGTTTCTGGAAGATGAATTGGCACCAGATATCCATTCCTCATATGTTTACCTGGTTGGTAAGATCGATTCAAAGTAACATCAATTTTTCCATGTCATTTCATAGTTTTATTCTTCCTTTAGCATCTTGCACTAGAAACATGGATTTAAGATATTGTGTGGTCTATACTATCATAAAAATTGCATGCTCCAGTTTCTATAATCTGTACTTGGAGAGTTAAATTGGGTTGACCTACCTGAATGGTGTTAGCCACAAACAAACAGAGGGGTGCCAACCCTCAGTAAAACTCATTTCCTGAAACAATCTTGCTTTCTTTGATCTCTCTTGACATATTTCTAAGTCAGAGCTCATTATTCAACTGGGACAGTGAGAAGTACATGGCAAAAGGGAAACAGAATTAGTAGTAACAACAACAGAGCTTGAACATCCCTGTAAAAACTCACTGAAATCTGATCTCCGTGGTAAGATCAGAGAGGTGGGGCCACCTGAGATCTTTAACAGCTGTTTGGGTCATGAGGGCTCTGTGCTCATGAAAGGATTAATCTATTCACAAATTAGTAGATTAAAGAATTACCTTTGGAGTGACTTGGTCACAAAAGCCAGCTCTCTCTGGCTAGTTTGCAGTGTTCACCATGTGATGGGTTACACCATGTCAGGACCCTGAAAGGAAACTTTTGTCAGATGCTAAGCAGATGCTGCTGCTATACTTTTGGGCTTCTGGAAGCTTGAGCTAAATAAACTCTCTTTTATAATCAAGTGCCAGTCTATACAATTCAGATATAGCAACAGAAAACATAGTAAGTCTGAAAATGACAATTACAGGAAGACATTGGCTCTCTAGAGGTAGGGTCCTTGTGCAGTAGCAATGATGATTCATTAATAGACACTGAGGGATGCGGTAGAAAGATCTCTGGGCATTTTTCTAGCGAGTACAGTGACCAAAGGGTGTTGTTTTGTCTGACTGCTAGGAGGAAGAGGCACTGAGAGGAGTCAGTGAGAAATGGCCAGGTACCGATTGGGGCTGACGGGGTGCAGGGTCAACTTGATTGGCTTTGGGCTCCCCCTGGAGGATTGGTAGAACAGTCTTCTGAGTATGCTTGGAATAGGCATAGAGGTGTGGCCTTTGAGTCTATGCCTAGTCCTCTGTCCCTTCCTCGCTGTTGTTGTTCACTTGCTGTACTTCTCGGCCACCATGAGCTAAGCAGCTTTGGTCCACCACATGCTTCTACCATGATGTCTCTGCCTTGGGGATAGCCAACCATGGACAGAAAAAAAAAAAAGAATGAACCAAATTAAACTCCTCCCAAAACTGTAGGTGTCAGGTATTTCATCCAGCAGTGGAAAAACTGAATAATATACTGACCCAGAGTAATTACTGATGACTCCTGAAATATGTAAGTAGGCAGAAAATTCTTTTGGGGAGGAACCTTATGCTATCAGGACAAGTGGTTCTGGCCCTGATAGTAGCATTGCTTGAACATTTGATGTGTTCCTATTCTTTGTATACCACACCATATTAAACACTCAACAATCCTTTGAGGTAGTTAATAGTCTTCTGGCCTTTTTTCAAAAAAGGAAAACTGGGCGTAGTTTCAGATATTGCAGGTAACCAAGGGACTGAGTCATGATTTTAACGAGACTTAAGGAACTGTAGCGTGACTATGCCAGGCCATTCTCTTGCTCTCCTGTAAATACTATGGAAATGCATTTGTGGAACACGTACATGGAAAAATTGCCGGTCTATACAATTCAGGAATAGCAACAGAAAACATACTAAGTCTGAAATGACTGCTGTTGCACTCCGCCTGGTGAACTTCTGGGAAGAGTCCAGTGTTTTCATGGCACTTTGGAAGGCAAATTTGCATAATGGCAAGGAGTAAGAAGGGATCACAGCTCTGAAAATGACCAGTTGCATGAGATGGCACAGTTCAGTAATCTCTGGGTCAGGAGATTATGTAGGCCATAATAGTAGTTATTCCATATTTTAAGGATTAATTGATATATTAAGTATCTATGCCAGTTCTATGGCAAATTCTTTTCATATCATGACAGGGTATAATCAGTGTGGTTTAAGTACATATTATTTCCTTATAGGTATTAGTTAGGGTTTAACCTGTAGTTATTACACAGTATTTATTTTGATTATAAATGATGGAAGCTAAATTCAAGCTAGCTTAAGTGAAATAATGGTCATAGTCCTCAGGCAAGGCCAGGTTCTGAGGATCACATATTGCCACCAATTTCTCTTTCTGGTACATACTCTCCTATGGTTTTCTTTTGGTTGGTTTTAGTAGTGGGCAGGCTGTCTACACACGATCCCAAATTTAAGTGAGCAAATCTTACCCAGTTGATGTAACAGAACTCTCATGAAAGAACTTACCAGCATGAATTAGGTTGCAAACCACTCTTCCAATGAAGGCTGATAAGATTATTTGTTAGACTGCTCTACCCCAGGGAGGCAGAAGGAAAGTCCTCCAGTGATAGGCACCAGGTAGATGCAGACTGATGATACATCAGAATCCTATCGCTGGTAATTATGAGAACTAAAAGGCTTACATGAACTGTTCTTTGCTTTTTATAGTTAGATTTAGTATTAAATATGTGATAGATATATGTACCTTAAGGTACTTCTGATTTATCATTCATTTGGGCAATGTTTTGGGACACAGCCTCTTTTTGAAGAAGCTTATTTTATTTGCTTTTTATCAGTCAATAACCAACAAGGCTTTATCAAGCTGTTCCTATAACGTATGATTCCTATTCACACATCATAAGTCAAATCATAGCACAGTCATACCATGATAATAGAAATTTCTCCTGACAAGCAGTGCCTAGACTCCTGCTGCCAGTGAATATTTGTTCAAATGATATTTAACATCATTACTTCAGACCAGCCCAAGAGCGAGGGTCATCTTTTCATTCAGTGTAGAAAAAGTCCTTCAGATTCTCCTGCTTTTGTTTTCTTTGGCATCCTTCCTTTGGTAAATTTCATTATTTATTAGCATCTGTGCTTAGCTGTTAGCTACCACTGGTTACCACTGGCCAGCCAGAGAGGGGGATATAAAACTATGGAATTCCTTAGGGTCTTTAATGGGGTCACTGCTGCTTTTGGATTGGAGGTATTGTCCAGGTTCCTGATAAGTTAAACGAAGAATTGAGTGGGACACTCAACATTAGAAGCAAAATCAAAGATTTATTTGAAAGAGAATGTAAGATACATTCTACAGGGTAGAAATGGCCAGTAAGAAAATCTCATCCCACAAAGGAGGCTGGGGTTGAGAGTTTTAAAATGTGGGATTTGGGATGGGATTGAGGAGCTGGTCTGAGGTAAGACTCCTGCCAGTGAGTGGCCTTGACTGGGTCCCTCCACTGGGCAGGGGAGTTTTTGACCTTTCCCAGAGGATGGAGGATGGGGTAAGGGTGGGGGCAGTATGTCAAATCTACGTAGCCAATGACACGGCACTTAGGGTTGGGACTAGCGAAGGTTTACAGAAGACCACTGGATGCATGTCCCAGGACTTACGTGTGATCTAAGTTACATGGTCACCTTTTCCCACGGTAGTTACACATGAACTTCCGGTCTTGGGGTAATGCTCAGCTGAGAAGGCAGATCTAGTCCTGGAAAGTGGGCTTCAAGGTGGGTTCTTCTTTCCCTCTCCAGCTGTTTCCTTGGTTACTTTATGCCTCAGAACTAGCTTAAAACAGCAGGCTGTAAGGTGGACCCTTACTTTTCTAGCTATTTCCTCCCGCCTCACTATCAGAGACTTTAACTATTTAAAAATGATCCAAACTTCTTTTTGCTATAGAAACTTGCATTTAATTTATTCTATACTCCAGGAAACTGCCAGACTTAATACTCTTTTAGCTTATAGGTATTATGACAGGAGGGTTTAGTCTGGAGAGGTAGTCAGGGCTGGACCAAACTGTCTAAGAAAACTGGACTTCATCCCAGCTGTGGAGAACATTTAAAAGGTTTTGAATAAGTGATGAACCAAGACTTGTACTTTAGCAAAAACATTCTGGCAGTGGAATGGAAAGTGAATTAGAAAGCAGCAAGAACTTTATACTGCATCCAAAATACAAACCACTGCTCTTAACTTACCATGGAACCAATGGCCCCACTTGTTATCTGAAGTTATGAGGGCAAGAGGAAAGAAATATAAAATTATGGTGAGCGTCTGGATGGTAGGTCAATCTTCGAGTGAACTGACAGTTTCTAGCGAAGAAAAAGGAGGGAGTGTATGAACACATGGATGAGGTCTAAATTGGGAAAAGCAGCTCTCATTCTGCTACCTTAGAATTTTACAACTTCCTGTTGGGCTCCGTCCTGCTGTAAACTCTCCAGTTTCTCCTGTGACCATGGCCCTGAGCTGTGGCAGATCTGCCTCCAGAAGCATTGCAAAGGCTGTGACTCCGATCACTTTGAGCTCCCTGGAGATAACACTGGTTGCTGCTCATGTTTGGAAGGCATGTTTGCATTCATTTTTGTACCTGCAGTAGCTGTGCCTGGTCTGAGTATTTGCAGCAAACGAGATCATCACGTGATGCTGAGGCAACCTCTCAGGAGAAGAGTTAAGAAGTGGTGTGCTTTATTGTTTCACTGCAGAGATCGCCTTGATACCTGGTTACCCAGTTACTAGTCTTAGGCTTAGATTTTAAGAAGCACTGTTTCCTTTTCTGCAAAAAAGTAGATGATATATCCTGCCTACATACAAATCTAGTTTCAAACATGTGTCCTGGATTTGCTTATTTTCCAGTTGGAAGTTATTCACTCTGAACTTTCAAGACCACCCATGCCCTCCTGGAGTCTAAGTGACTGCCAAATAATATACTATATAGTGATACACTAGGTTTTATTTATAATAATGATATTGGGTTATTACCACTTATCGGCTACTGTGAATAATGCTGCTGTGAGATCTTGCAAAGAGGTTGTCCTGAGGACACAGTTGCCTGTTTTCTTGGGTATATGCCTAAGAATGAAGTTGATGAGAGGTACAGTATCTATGTTTAGTTCTGGAAGAGCTGTCAGCTACTTCCCAAAGCCATTGCACCTGTTTATATTTCCACCTGTAGTAAGTGCGGGTTCCTGTTTCTTCCCACTCTTGCCAACAGGTGTTATTTTCTATTTTTACTGTCTTTGCAGTGGGTAGAGAGGAGTATCTCACTGTGGTTTTGGTTTATGCTTCCCTGATGCCTGTTGGTTTGAGCATCTTTTCATTGCACCTCATTTTCTGCTCATGCTTTGTTTGAATCTTTGCTCTATATTTACCTCCTTGGAAGACTATTCCAAGGACCTTATTTAAAGCTGTTATTGTGCTCAACTTTCCACTCCATATTTTTTTCATATCATTTGTTATCATTTCAAATACCATAAATTCCATTATTTATTATATTTTTGTTTATTGTCTGTTTCCTTTTCTGCAAAAAAGGACTTCCTGACTTTAGTATAATTGTGAATATATGTTGAGAGAAAATCTTTTTCTTGATTATTGACTGTTTCCCAAGTGCCTGGAATAGTGTTTTAAAAAAGGCATTCAATAAATATCTGCAGGATAAAGTAGCAAATAGAAAGAGAATCAAGTGAAGAAGGGACAAGGCAATAATTATGATAATCTAAAAACTGCCTGCACAGAGACTGGGTAGAGTAACCACTACTTTGCTTCATCTTCATAGGTGATAGGCTGGAAGCCCTGCTATTTGTTATGATTTAGGTTTCGAATGTCTTCCAAAAGCCTTGTGTTCAGAGATGGGGATTCTGGACAGCAAATGGGTCAAGCAGGCACTGCGCTCACCTGTGGAACGCTCCACTGACCAGTTTGTAGTAAAATGTAATGTCCTGCTCAGTAGCGGGTCACTGAGGGTGGGACCCGGAAGGGTTTATCTACACTTAGACTCCTCCCTCCACTCTTACTTCCTGACCACAGTGCAGATTCTTCTGTCAGATTCTTCCACTATGCCCTCTCTGTTTTGAAACCAGTAGACTGGGGACCTAATCCTTTAAAATTCTTCAGTCAAAATACATCATTCCACCTCTGATTTGTGATAATTGGGTGTTGTGTCTCAGCAAGAAGAAAAGTGATTCAAACACTATTGTTTTTCTGGCCACTTTTAAATTTGTGTATCTGACCTACTTTATCAGAGATACATAAGGACACATGCAGAATACACATTTGTGCTCTATAGATTTTCAAGGTATCTCTGGAAGTGTCCACGGAACCTTTTTCTACTTCTGTCTTGATGAGAAAATGGCTTTCCATCTGATAAGCATTTTTCACTTCCACTAAAACCATACCAGGGCTGACAACCTTGAGCCATTATTTTTAACACTGAAATAAAGAATTTTATTGATACAATGAAGACACTCATTCAGAACTATTTTTCAGTAAGTGCTAAAATGAAGCCAGAACTGGGAAGCATAGCACTTGTAAACCAGTTATAAATACTAGGACTGGCTAATAGGCTAATATCTATATATCTCTATGGCCTTAAAGTTGTAATTTCAGGTAACCTGGCTCTCATGTAATAGGTTTTGGCATATACTTGTGCTATCTTTTCCTTTCCTCTACCTGCTCCAATAAGCACTGACATCCATATGGGAACATGTACATCTTAAAAATAGTGATAAATACCTTTTAAAATGATAAACATTTTCTTAATAAAAATTGCACTGACTGTTGTTACTAGAAACAAAACATTCTCTTCCCTCGTGTCAAAGAGCAGATTGTTTATAATTATTTTATAAGTAAGAATGCTTTTTATCTACTGTATGCATTTATGAGAATATTAGCTTTTTTATTTGGGTTATTTTGTGTTCTCAAAAATATCTTTGGCATATTCATAGTGATGTGCTCTTTGAACTCGGGAACTCAGCTAACTTATCTGTCCAGCATACTTTGTTAAGCTCCTTTGTAAGCATTTCAGAGATATAATCTCAGAGATGTAATGCTCTGTGGAAAAAACAACAGCAGAGTATTATGGCAAGGAAAGTACTTGGAATCCTAGTTGCAGAAATAAATATCCACAGCAATCATACAATTCTAAATGCCCATTGGCAAACTGTCATTCACATGTGTTTCTATTCTGATCATACCATCAGCTTTTTGGTTAATGAGTTGAACACCAAGAACACTGGAGAATAATGAAGGAGAATTACTCACTGGTGCTCTGTCTAGGACCAAGTGGTGAGGAAAAGTGAGTTTGGAAGTCAGATATCATTAATCAGACATTAAGTGTGAGTTGCAAGGACTGAAAGACAGACCTCACTTTCTCTTTTAGATATATAATGTGGGTCTAGATTTGGAGGAATCATCTGACCCCAGCGTGTAATTGGTGTTTCTTCCTTGTATTCCATGAAAACATCCAGGATGGACACACTGAATAGACAACTGAGGAATTAAGTAAGCCCTGCAGTTATAAGAGGTACACTTGGTCAAACTTCTCCAATGCTGGGTACATTTCTTGCCCCTCCATTGGAATCATTTGCTTTCTATCTGGTTCAAAATCACCAAAAAGAAATCATTTCAAGCAATGTTAATCCCAATATCTGTGTGTTCACATACTCTGTGATTTGAGTGTTACCATGATTATCATTTTCAATGTTTCCCAATTGATTCTGTTGTTTTTTTATTAGTATTTTTCATCTGCTCTGCCTTCCTGGCTCTCATTTTTCCTTTAACAATTAAAACATTTTCCCCTTAGCTGTATCAACAAGGTCAATCAGGTTATGTTGAAGTCGTTCATGTCTGGGGGACTATTCTTTATTCTTAAGGTGCACTTGGTCCTTTTTAAACATTGTATCTGCTTCCAAAATACATCAAAAGCTTTCATTCACCCTGTCCCTAGAGTTACACTACACTGTGGAATGACCCAGTGATCTATGATCCATTGTGTCTATGAGGTAGTATGCCACTGTAAAGTTAATACTTTTTATATGCTACAGCACGACACTGAAATTTCCCCTACTGACTTGGCACCCTATAAATTTTATGATAAACTGAGCCTCAAACACTGATTATTTCCTTACTAAACAAATCAGTCATTTTTTTCAATGATGATTAGTGGCATGCCTTATGTTATGGCTTCTATCTAGATGCTGCTTCGAAGCCTCATGTACTTGTAGGTGGGACTTTTCAGAGGTGGCTGGATCTAGTGTGTGGGTATATGGGTTAAGGGTGTGACAACTAAATTAGGTCATTGGTTGGTTTCGTCATTCTGGGTGTGGATAATGGAAAGGACCATCCTGGGTGTGGTGGCACCAACCAATAGGCTTATAGCCTGGATGGAATAAAAGGGAATGGGAGGCTTGGTGCTCTATTCCTGCCTTGCCATGGATAATTTCTCCTCTTGAAGGTCTGTCTGCCTTAACCCAGCTGAGTATGGACTGAAAACTACCAACAGTGAGCTGAAATAAACCTTTCCTCCTTTAACTTGTGGATGTCGGATATTTTGTGCCAGCAATAAACTAATTAAGATACCTTGCATTTTGTTTCTCTGAGATTTTGGCAAATCAACAGGGAATCTTTATTTTTGAAGCCCCTTTGTTTGCAAACAATAGAAATCATCTTCTCCTGAAGTGGATCCTGAAAGGGAGCTTATTCTTGCTTTTATCACTGAAGATTTGTTCTGGACTTCAGATTCTGTCATCACAGTGCGGGATGTTCTTCCAGTTCTTTGATCTCATTTCATCATTCTTATTCATTGATATTGCAAATGACTTCATTCATGTGTCTTGGGAAGATGACTGGCTTTAAAGAGCTCCGAATTACATCATTTTTTGTGGTTTGGCATTGGAAAGAAAGGACAGACTTAGCTCTGCCAATATTTATAGTCAACTCCCTGCAACTTTGTCCCATCTATGAGCTATTTACTTTGTGTGGGGAAAATGGAGCACTTTGATTGGCCTGGCTATGTCACTCTGATATCATGCAAAGCAAACTATGAGAGCCACAGGAGGGTACATGTAACAAGTATTTGCTCAAAGGCAAACTGGGGGACTTTTACCAGATAAGTGACAAAATAACTCAGAGAATGATCGAAACAAACAATCTCATATTTGTATAGTGTGTTACACCCTGCAACAATTAAAAGCGCATTTTTGACTCTAGCTTTTGCCTTATATGCATAAAGTGCTTGTGAAATTGACTGAAATCATAATACATCATCAAAATATTTTCTATTGTGATCATTTGCAAACTATTGAGGTGGAACTAATCTGACCTTATGTCTTATTTGGTAATTAAAATTCTAGTCTGAAATGGCCACATCCATCTAGTTATCAACTATCAGTTCTCTCCTCTGTAATAATAGAATTTAGTGATTGTTACAGGAGTCATTTTATCCATAAAGCCAAAAAAGGAGTTTACTAGATGGTCCTTTCCAAGAAGTATTTGCTGACTGCCCTTCTATTATACAGATTTTCTCTTCAATTGAATAATCTCTAACTGGTAAATAGGACTAAGAAGAGCCAATAGTAGTCTGATTGAATCAGA
This sequence comes from Dolichotis patagonum, assembly GCA_004027295.1. Classification (NCBI taxonomy): domain Eukaryota; kingdom Metazoa; phylum Chordata; class Mammalia; order Rodentia; family Caviidae; genus Dolichotis; species Dolichotis patagonum. The sequence goes on from PVJX010005121.1 coordinate 59,432, forward strand.
AGAGGTAATACACATGGCAATGTATTTCATGGTCAAACTATATTTAATTTAATTGGTTAGGCTGAGACAATTCTACTGACATTGATGTTTGTCCTTTCTCATCTTCCTCTTTCAGAGAGTAAATGTGTTCTAAGACATCTCTAGAAGTAGGTTAGGAGGGTTAAGTAGAATGGGAGGGAATGTCATATTTGGAGTGCACTGGAATAGTTCCACAAGGTACCAGCTGATATCTCAAGTAAAGTTAATGCATATATATGCTATCTTGAACTTGTTAATATACAGATTACACATTGATAGGTGTGTCTGGAAATGCAGGATTTTCCTTATAATGTTTGAAGATACAAATTTGACCGCGTATATCAATACGCTGGCTCCGTGGAATCAAAGTTTTTGTGAGTTAAATACCAATGATAACCATTACCATTGGTTCTCTTGGATTTAATGATATCTCTGAGAAGATGGGACCACACAGGAAGCAAACTAATGACTAACTCTTTATCTTAACTCATTTCTTGGCTTTTGTGCTGCTGAGCATAGTGGAGTATGGGAGGGAGGGAGAGAGTGATGAAGAATTGATACTAATGGTACTTGACTCTGAATCCTGGACCCTTACATGGAATCTAGTCAGTTCCCTTAACCTATCTCATTTGGGCAGGCAAATGGCCATCAGATAATAGCTCTGCATTCTTTCTCATTGAAGCCAAGTCTGAACTGGTGGTCTGGATGGAAATTCTGTATTGAGTTACTAACTAGTTCCAATACAATTATTTGCAGTAGTAATTAGGGTTGGTGGAATGCCCAATCCTTAAGTACAGTACAAATTCCAGATTTTTTCAAAATAAAAAATTGAAGCTCTTTTTTTTTTTTGCTTATATCTCCCAATGTTAGAATGTGGAAAGATATGTTTCCAAAAAAGGTAAAGTCTATCCTTAAGAAATGGATGAAGGATTCCTCCTTCACATTCCACTTTTTTTGGCTATGATGAGCTTCTGTTACTATTCAGGACAGTAATTGGAGAAGTAAGACCTAGAGAGGCTGGCTATTCTTGACAAAAGTGTCCCACTAGCAGTAAGTTTGTCTTGGCTCAATATACACAAGTTGACATGTCTTTTTGGTGATTCAATGGCAACCAGTTCTTAATCCAGACCCAGAATCTGGATCAAACCCTTTCATAGTTATCTCCATTGGGGGAGTGGAAAGACAATACTATCTGGTGTGCTGAGATAGTTGGCACTATTTCTATCAAAGGAAGACACAGCGTTCTATTTAGACAAGATGAAGTAATGGCAATTGTTTGCAATGCAAATACGCATTCTTAATTGTTATCATATGGCTACGAAATGTTCTGAAGCTTTGCCTTGGCTTGGTAATGCCTCAGGATCGAATAACCCTTGGTGGGATCCCAGAGTGACATATCTAAAAGGAGTGCTAACGCATTGCTGTTTTAAAACTGACTGCAGTTCTCTTTTCTGAGGTTTGTGTTCCTCTACTTTTCATAAGTTTAGAGTGCTTAACAGTAGCAACTGGATATACCTTCCACCAATAAGGACCAGATGGGGCCTGGTAGAGCAAGCTAAAAACACATGTGCCTGAAAAGCTGATACCAAGATTGTAAGCCGTTCCTGCTGGCATGGAAGGAGAACCACAGTTATCTTTCGGAGCCAATTCTGGCATTAAGTAATTTCTTGCAGAAAATGTAGCCCTTGCTACTTTTGTTTTTACCAGATAAGTTCCAAATGAACATCCCATCCCAGAAACTTGAAAGTCAGAAATGCTATTATCATATAGCTCATTTAAATAAATCTCTCTAAGGTTGCCATTTTCTTGGGAGTAAAAAATCTGCCCGAATTAATAGTTTCTGCCACCCAAAGTTGGTATTTTCTGCTTTTCTTTTATGTTTTATTAACACTGTTTAAGGAAAAAGTGCTAAAGTTTAATTGCATGTCATATTCCAGGCAGAAGTAGAAGAACAAATAATGAGTGTTTATAAATTGCATGATTACTTGCAAATGACTGTTAAGACATTATATCATGTAAGTAGGAATGAAAATTTGAAATCTTGCCAGACTATACGATTCAATGTTTTATACAAAACTGAAAAGGCCTCCCCTTAACAGGAAGAGGCCCAAAACTCAGAAAGTGCAAGTTCGTTCTGCCCTGGTGAGGACAAACAGTAATCAAAAGTAACAGAGGCAAAATGAAAACCCCCAATGGACAGCAGGCCCACTGCCTAGTGAGGAGCCCCACCAGCCAATCAAAAGAAGACACATCTGCCTAAGCCCCTTCCCTCCACGGAGCCCTCTTAAGACCCATAAAAGATGCATTTTCTGCCCCCTCAGCGCCTTGTACTGGTGCGCTGGGTAAAGTACCACTTCTGCTTCCTTTGATTAAAACCCCTCCTGACCTCGCAATGTGTGTTCTAGTTCTTGGCATGGAGTTTGGCCACTCTATCAACAACCTTTTCCACCTCAAACTTTAGAAAGCCTCATCTGTAGACAAATTCTCACTTTATCCAAGTCTGGAAGGCAATTAATACATTTAAGTCACTGAAGAACAATGAAGAATGAAGAATAATGGTTGAGAGGTGTCTAAGTTACTTTTCTCATTGCTGAGACAAAATACCTGACACACAAAATTAAAGAACAAAAGGTTTATTGGGGTCACAGTTTGTAGAGGTTTCAGTTCACGTGTGGCTGGCTCCAAGTCAGGGTGGCATGGCAGAGGGACATCCCATAGGAGAAACAGTCCAGGGCAAGCAGGCAGGCAACAGCAGAAAGGATTCTTAGAAGCTTCTTTCTGCCCTTTTATATTCTATCCAAGGTCCTGGGACTAGGGGAGGTACTAGATCAGTCAGTGGATTGATTTAGTAATCACGTAATCTTAATCCCGTCATAATACACTCTCCATTTGGCCACCTTGAAAAGCCTCACTTGTGACTGCATGAGGTTTGGGGGGGGGTGGCGATCTAGGCACAAGCCATAACAGGAAGCAATTTGGCAATATGGACTGTGGTGTTGGATACTCAGGCTTGATTCCAGACTGTTGTCTTCACAGCTGTGTGATAGACACTTTACTTAATTCTCCTATTCTGTCTTTACTCAGAGAAGTGAGCTGGGTAAGACTGGTAAGTATTCATGCTAGAACTCCCTGCCTGCCTTCAAGCCTGGCTCTGCCACTCACTGTGGCAAACTCTGGTGTCATTGACACATTGTGTTATGTTATTGAGACTCACTAGCCCTCAACCTCCTCATCTACAACATGAGAACAATGATTGTAAGGATGCTATAAGGATTATGTTCCTAAACAAAATTCTTAACACACCGACTTATTAACTGAATGTCAGCAAAAAAAGCCACACACAAAAGCTGGTACCATTAAATTTCTGAACTCTAGCTTATCAGAGAAAAGAGAATAAAATTAACAGTCTTCTCACTTGTGTATGGTCCAACACAGGTGAGATTTCATGCTCCCTGGAGCTCAGATTTTGTAAGACCATCATTTCCGCAAGCTCTCCCAAGGTGATAGGAATGGGAAACAGTATTGATGGGCAAATGGGCTGAGAATTCCATATGATACTTTCTTTATAAAAAGGCTTTCAAGGTTCTAGAAAGGGAAGTGGCATCTCCCCTGAATACCTGAATAGTGACTCCATTTCATCGTAGAGCTGATTGACAGGGCCACTCACTGGTAACAAACGTATATTGAGTAACGATACTTTGAGTTCTGAACTCAATTGCCTTTTCTCTCACTTAATTTCACAACAACCCTTGAAGACTGCATCTGTCATTTCGGGGGGAGGGATGGAGACTAAAATCCTTCACACAGTCTGTGTAGCCCGTGTGGTTTGGCCTCTGTAACCTATAATTAAGGCACTCCCTTCTTGCCCACCCCAAAAGTCCCTCCATCCGTTCATTTTAAACATTTACTAAGCACATGGCAGGCAGTGCTCCAGAGGTAAATGGAGCAAGTCCAGTCCCTTGGGAGCTTATGTTCCCGTAAGAGAAACAGGTTCCATATATATATATATATATATATATATATATATATATATATGCATAATGCCAGGAAGAAAAATAATTCAGAACAAGGGAAACAGAAGGAGACGTTATTTTAGAAAGGATGAGATTTGGGCAAAGATGATAACATTCTGTGTGGGTGCTTGGTTTGAAGCTTAGGCTGGCTGGGTGAGGGCCATTTCCATGCTGATGAAACCAAAGACTGTCAGCCCCGAGGCAGCGGCTGCTTGGCTGCTCTGGAGAGTGAGTGGTGGATGAGGTCTCTGAGGTGGGCGTCACTGTCATCTCATAGTCTAGGAAACTTCAAGAGAGAGGGACTGTCCGAGGTCACAGGGCTGGGCCACAGCACAGGCGAAGTCTGTGACCTCCGTGTGTCGCTGGGGTCTGCGCTCCCGACGTGCAGGGGCACTGCTGCTTCACCACCACATTCTTCCTCTGACCTTCAGAGCTGTCCACGAAGCAGGAGGCAGGGCAGGACCATCTTTCATTTCCCTTCAGCTCTTCACCACAATTAACAAACATAATTCCTCACAAGTCTCTTACTTTTTTTTGTATGTGATTTGCTTTTCGTTTTTCCTTTTCATTTTTTTCTTATATTTCTTTGTTTTACCTTTCTTTTATTGGTTTCATTTTCACAGATCTGTGCTGCACATAACATGCTACATTGGTCATTTTACAATTCTAAACACCAAAGTTTTTATTTTTTTTCTTTAGATCATTTTGTTGCTGGCATGAAAGTTTAGGATTCAGGCCTTACAGTGGGTTTTTCTGCCTTTTTTTCCACCAGTGCACAGTCATTCAGTCACTAAAACCCATAGTTTTCCTCTCTGCTATCTTATGTGGTCAATACAGTAGCCCACGTGATAATCAAGGACTGAATCCCCGGCCTATTTTGTGAACAAATATGCAATGTACTCATTTTCTGTTATGACGTATGGAATGAAAGATAATCTTTGTTTCCTTGTTCCTCTCTCCCTCACAGTTATATAACCTAACCTACCCATTGTCTTGTTAAAAATTTCCTGACACCAACTCAACCCATGTACTGCAATATATATTTTCCAGAAAGTTGTGGCTTTGATTTTTTTTATTTTAAGAAGAAAAAACTCAAGAAAATCAAGATATATGCAAACAAAAACAAAATGATAACAACAACAATAAACAAAAAATAATGGCGATATATAACAACCATTGTTCTTGTTACTGGGAACCCAACTCATGACCTTGTGCTTACCAGGCAAGTGCTTGAGCCACTGAGCTAAATCTCTGGCATAACGATCATTGTTAAGTTCCTATCATCTTGTTTTGAAATGCCATATTACCATTGCGGCCTTGATTTTAGCTGGGTGAGCAAGTTAAATTTCACTTTTCTCATTTTGCAATATCATTGATGGAAGCTACACAGTTATCAGGGACCTCTTATATAATTGTGGAAATATAAAGCTAACAGAAAAGGGAGGAAACAAGAGCTATATTTTTAAAGATTTTATTTTAAAGAAGATAAAACCAAACAAAATAAAACAAAATAAAGCCAATCAAAATAAAACAGTAAAAGTGATATAGGACTTCAAAACAGGATAATAGGAAATCAGCAATGTCTACCATAATGCCTCTTGTTATCTTCAAAATTGCTGCCCATACCACAGACATAATAAAATCAAACAAAACAGAGCAGAATAAATCCAAACAAACAGAACAAAAGCTATTTTAAAAGGGGTGAAGTTTATGAAGAGTACAAATCTTTGATTTGAAAGTTTTAAAATAGGCAAAGTAGATTAGAGTTCAGAGTGGTCTATTGGACACCTTTTGCTGTCAAGAGAATGAGGTTTCATTTCACTGTCATGTAAATGGTTCCCAATGAGTCTGTTAAGCAGATCAATAAATGCATCTATTGTTTCTTCTTTAATCTTCTTATGAGAGGCTGAAATTATAAAATCTTATTGTTTATATTGGCTGGAATAAGGACATTGCTACTGTTGTTGAGTGGCTTAACAATATAGCTAATCCTAGGTGTGCAAGATTTGAGTTTGACTAAACTTTCTCTTGTTGACAGTCTTGCTTATTTATTGTGCACCACCTTGTCCAAGCCATGCCTCCATATATTCTGCTACGCTGAAAAGTTCTGGTGTTTTCTTATATCATAAAATATCACTCCAGTATCTCAGCAGATTTGTGCTTTATGAAATGCTCTGCAAAAGCTGAAAATTTTAAAACTATCTTATACGTGAGGTCCTATTGAAAACCCAAAGATCCGTGTTATAAGGAAGAAGCATGAACTTTAGCAACTACATACTTGGATCAGTGTGTTTACATTGTGTTTTAAGATTTACACATTTTAGAGATAACTCAATGATAAATGAGTATACAGTCTTTAGTAATATATATATAGATTTTGAGTGAACACACTCTTAAAATAATAGGGGAGATGATGGCTTATTTTCTTAGAGTTTAAAATCATTCTGATACAAGAAGACAGAAATGATGTATTTGCTATTTCACTGGTCTGACTAGATATAATTAGGTATTGATTCTGACCTCTCTGCAAAGGAGATATTGGGAAAAACTTTAAAAACTGTTAATAAGTAAAGACCCAAGCTTTCTTCAGTTTCCCCAAATGTGTTACTGAGTTATAAGAAGAAATTAGTAAATAGTAGTTTCTTAAAGAAATTAGACAGCACTTAAGTGAGAATATCAATTAAAAATATAAACTCAAACTAGAGGTTAATTTAGTATTATGAGACATAAAAAGGATAATAAATATCAAAATACATATGATTATTTGCTTCTAGATACAGCCAGCAGTCATATTGACACTATAGTTCTAAATGAATACATCTAAATGAATAGATAAGAATAATTTTCAATTAGCATATCTATTATTTATATATTAGGTTCTTGAAATGGGTTTTCTTACAAGTTTGGATATTATCCCTACATATTTTGCACCTTAAAGTTACTGTACTTAATAAAATGATTTCTGATGCATAGGAAAGAAGAAACACTAGACTAAGCATAGAAAATCCATTAAGTTTTTAGATTGTTTATGCCAAGTGAATGAGGGTTTACTGTACTGAATATGACTTTAGGCCATTGCTCCTCTTTGTCTTCGCATGTGCAGTTGCTTTTTTTCATAATTAATGTTATTATTATTCATCTCCTGTACTGCAGATTTAAAATGGTCCTTGTAGGTTCTACCATATATAATTCTAATAGCAGAAGTCAAAGTCATTTTAAAAGAAAATAAATATTCTCAACATTTTAGAGTCTGCTTATGTGATCTCCAACATTAGTGTTTTAACAACTTGCGTAAAGACCTATTGCACACTGGATTAGAATAAGGTGACACTACCCTAGCTCTCTTCTAAATCTGATTTTATTCAAAACCAAAAGATGCTCACATTTGCCCCAGATATATTCCGTCTCTTTATATGCATATTTCTGAAGACAACTTTGTCTCATAAGGAAAATCCAATATTAAAGTGCTCTTTTCCTGTATATTAAACTGTGTTTTAAATGACATCCTATAATTTTCATCAACAATTTGACCTCAAATACTGGGTTTCATGTTATCTAGCATGAAAGTAGGAAAAATGCTTCAAAGTCTTTGCTTACAAATAAACTGTGAGGGGAAATGAGATAATCTGTGCATGTTTTTGATTTCCTGGAAGAAAAGAATGTTCATCTGAAGTCAATTTAAAAAAATTTTTTTTAAAGCTAGTGAATCCAGAAAATTCCATTTAACATTCAAAGTTGATGTCTGGTTTACCCACACTCACCTAGACTATTCTTTAATTTTTAAACTGATTTATTGTGATAGTATAATGTTAAACCACTGTACATATTTACACGACAAGTTTGGAGAAAAATATACCACTATGAAATCATCACCAAAATTTATTCTGTAAGTCTGTCTATCATCTCCAAAAGATTCTGTCTACTCTAGTTATTTATTATCATTATTTTTTTGCATTAAGAATGGTTAACATAAGATCTACACTCTTAGCAAGCTTTACTGAGGATAAACAATAAAAATAATGGTACAAAATTTCAAAATAAGATTGTATGAGAGTAACAATGTTTTTAAAGTACTCAATGCTGTATTGTTAACTACAAATTCTATAATGTATCTTTAGAACTTATTCATCTTAGATAATTGAAATTTTGTGCCTTTTTAATTAATACCTTCTAGTTTCTCTCCTTAAATCAGACTCTGAGACCCATCATTCCATTCTCTACTTCTATGAACTTCACTACAAAAGATTCATCATATAAATCATATCTTAAAGTCATTCTTTTGAAGTTATAATGTTCTTCACTTTATCCATCTTGACACAAATGACAGAATTTTCTTCTTTTTAAGGTTGAATAGTATATTTTTATATATTATTTATGTATTTTATATTATATAATTTCATGTATAACAAAATTAATATAGAACATAATTATATATTGTAAATACAAATTCTACACTGTACACTACTGTGAAGATTATAATTATATGATATATACTTAGGTTAATTTCATATTTGATTATTGTGTATAAAGCTTCAAAAAAAGAAGGGATACATATGTTTTCATATGCTCTTTTGTTGCTGTTTACCATCTTTTAAAGACTGTCTTTAAGTCCTCTTCATTTTCAAAGTACAATTTTACAAGTTTAGTATTTATTACTGCCAATTATTTTTTCTCTTAGTACTTTGAATCTATCTTCTCTTTCCTGGTCTGCAAGGCCTCTGCTAAAATCTGCTGATTACTTTACACAGTGTCCTTTGTATATGATGAGTCACTTTTAAACTGCTGCTTTCAACATTGTTTTGATTTCTCTAATTTAATTGTGATGTGTCTTGGGATAGATTTCTTTCAGTTCAGTCTGTTTGAGTTCTTTGGGATATGGGATTTGGAATGTCTGCTTTGATCCTTAGTCTTGGGAAACTCTCAGCCATCGTGTCTCTAAGTGAGCTTTCTATTCTTTCTCTATTGTTCTGAGACGGGCCTAGTGTGCCTATTGATTTGCATGATGGTGTCTTATAAGGCCTGTAGACTTTCTTCACTTTTTTATTCTTTATTCTTTTTATTTCTGTGACTGGATAATTTTAAATGACCATCTTCAAGTCCACTGATTTTATTTTTATTTGATCAAGTTCACTATTGGAACTCCTACTGAATTTTTCAATAATCATTGAAAATTCAGTCACTGTGTGCTTTAACACTAGGATTTCTGTTCAGTCCTTGGTGGTTTCTATATCATTGTTGAACTTCTCATTTTGTTCATGCTTCAGTTTTCTACTTTTTCTTAGGGGTCTCTGTGTTCTCTCACTGATCTTTCTTAAGACATTGCCATTAGATTTCCACAGAGCTCATCCAGTTTATCTCAAGACAATACATCAGAGATTGTTAATCATCCTTGATCATCTTAAACCATAATAAGCTTATTGCTAGACATAGAAAAATTAGTGTATGAAATACGTAAAGTTCAGAGATAGTGCTATTTCCTGTGACAGTGATTGAGTAAACATGAACTTATCGCCTACTTGTATAGAAATAGTGGACAAATTAAAACACAAATATGTAGAAATCTTAAAAAAGCAATGAATTTAGATTTTAATATTTCACAGATAGACTAGACAGGTAAATTCTGCAGTCTATCACCTGAGAAGGACTGGCAAAGTATGCACCCCTGGGAACCTTCCAGTAGTACAATTACACCTCTCCCTGTGTCTCTTGGACCAGCCCCAGTTAGTAAGCCTAAACCAAACCCGTGCCTCCCTGCTGATACCTGGTCTGGTCGTAACTCTCATTAAACCTTATCTGGCATACATAGTTTCCAGATTTTTTTATGGTCTCCTGAAAATATGTTTTACTGCTCTAGTTCACTTGGTCTGGGAATGGACAGGGACATAGTATGGGGCTATATAGATATATCTTAACACTATGAGTATCTGCAAAAGAATTTCATGTCAATTCATTTGTATATATATATATCCCCATGTCATAATATTGTATGACTTTGAATATTATCAATAAAAATCAGAAATTATAAAGCAATCTCACCATTGAATGTAGATGTGAATGTCTATATAAGATCCAATTAGCCTGAATCCTGGGAGATACAAAAGAAATGACATATACCATCAGGCAGGGTGTGTTCCACCATGCAAGCGTGGCTCGGAAAACCAACAGGAGCAACTCACCACATGTGAGGATTCCTTTGACTTCTGGTAAGATGAGAGTCAACAAATAATGGAGTGTATGATCTCAGGAGATAAGAAGAAGCAGAGTTCAGTTGAGAGTCAACTGAAGACGACAGCTGTGTTATTAGAGGCTTGCATTCCATTCGTTTCTTCTCCTTGATGTGTTCAAGGCACGGATGATTCCTACTCAGTGGCAGGATGGTCATGCGAAGTACTTAGTACACCCAGAGGCAGAGCATGTATGGTTCCCTACCATGTCTTTTTCCCAGACTCCTCAAGCAGAATACAATTTTGTCTCCCTGGCCAGGGTCATCTTACTTACCCATGTTTAGACCAATCACTGAGAGGGATCATAGGTGTACTATGATTTGTTGGAACTAATCAAAATTCACACTTGGGGCTGGGGGATAATCCACCATGAACTATATGATCTCTCTATACTTGTGAAAAATCTGTTTTATCTTAGCAAAGCAGGTATGTCACAAAAGTTTCAGGCACAGGCTGCCGTGTTGACAGGTAAAGAGGAAAACATGAAATCATTCTCATTGCTATAGTCAAAATAATGGGTAGATGAGTAAAAGCAACAACACTGAAAACCATTTAAAATGAGAAATGGAAAGAAAACTAATATGATGAAAATGAGTTTTGAAAATCATAAAGATCTGACAGTGTATGGCTTTGTGTGTAGGAATTAAGCATGGATACAAGTTCTTTCCTCTTGTATTTTAATGGATGTCCTCATGAGACATCTGAAGTAAAATGGAAAAACTCCAAAATGAAATGGAAAAATTGGCAAGAGAACGATGCATTTTTGTACATAGTGTGTGCATGAAAATAATATGTTGACAAATTAATATATTACATAAAATGGCTTAAAGGGTTTCTGGATATAAAAATAAATGTAACTAAATTACAAAAAGATGTAATTGCAACAGCAACAAAAGCAATGAAGCAGTGGGCAAGAAATGTTGTAAAAAATTATAGAATATTACTATTATATTAATAAGGCTATTTTCTAAAATTTCTAGGTAAAATGAAATAAATATACCATCTTTATAGAACTGTTTTAAGGATTAAATGATGCAATGGGTATAAACCATTTAAAAGTATTTCTTGCTTAACAATCACTCAAAAGGAGAATCTTTTATAACTACTTCATTTTTAAAAGAATATATAAATATTTCTAGAATTCTGGATTTCTTCAAAGAGATTATAAATCACACAATAGCATTTGTATTTTTCATCTAATTTAATCATATATCTTTTTTCTAGTCTAAGCCAAAATTATATCTTTCTCTTCACTATGAGTTCTCCTAATTCTTAAGTATACTATGTGTTCTATTATCTCTTCTAAGTCATATTTTTATCTTTTAAATGTTTATTTATAGAGATGTTTTGTGTTCTCCCAAAAAGTAAATTTCTCAATGTATGAATAGTTTTTTTTCCTTCTTTCTTGTCCTATACAACATGTAGTATTAATACAGTATCAGATAGGCATTTTTGAGGTATTACATTGTGAGACGTTCATGAAATTAATCAATGAACAAAATTTACAAAATTTCCCATTCACATGGATATTGAGTTTTAGCGAGGGAGATAAATAATAAGCATTACATCCATACACTAAGACAATCAGGAAGTGATGTGTCAGAAGTTCTTAGATGCTCTGTTCCTCCCAGACACACAGCTACACACTTTTCCTAGGTCCCCCTGTACTCTGGAGCGCCCACGTAACTAAATTCTTGCCATTGTGATTGGAAATAGAAGGTAAAGTTCCTGGCTAAGACTGAGATGATCCTTTATATCCTACTTTTTTTTTCTATTGAGTGGAATGTGTCACAAGGTCACTCACAGAATCTCCATATGGGGGAAAGTGTGCTCTCTGACCATGAACATTGCTTTTGGTTGTTTCATGTTGGTAGATACAGTTCTACTGTGTTTGGATTGTAGATAGTGTTGGCTTTATTTGTATTGCAGTTTACCATTCCCTGAGTGAAACAAAATGATGTGTTTGAAGATATTAGTTACAAGGAAACAAAAAAGCAATACCAGGCAAGGTAGATGGGTATGTGGTGCCCATGGACATGGAGATTGTGACTTTAGTTAGAGCAGTGGTTTTACTGAGAAAGTGACTGCATTATTTTGCTGGAGCTAAAATGCACAGACTGGCTGGCTTAAGCAGGAGACTATTTTTTCACAACCGTAAAGTCCAAAAGTCCAAGACCAGACTATCAGCTAGACTGGCTTTCTTCTGAGGCTTCTCACTTCAATTTTTAAATGGTGGCCATCTTCTTTCTGTTTTCACATGAGTTTCCCTTTCTATGTTCTTGGCTCCCAAGAACTGGATGGTCCATAGGTGAAATTCAGGGGTTGAAAGTCCATTCACCATTGTATGTAATAGTTAGTAAATCTGCAATGAATTACTTCTAATTGAGGGTTTAAACAATAGAAATTGCCAGGCATGGTGGTTCATTTTTGTAATCCCTGCACTCGGGAGTCTGAGGCAGGAGGATTGTTGTAAGTTTGAGACCATCCTGGACTACATAGTGAGTTCAAGTCCAGATTGGACTATGTATTGAGACCGTGTCTCAGAAACAAACAAACAGACAAACAAACAAACAAAAAACCAAAAATAAAACAAAAAAAAAACCCCAAAATACATCCAAAATAAACCTATAGAAATGTATTGTTTCACAGTTTTGGAGGCTGAAACTCTGAAATCAGTGTTAGCAAAGTTGTTTCTTTTGAGACTTGTGAGAGAAGCATCTACCCAAGCTGGTTTCTTTGTCTTACAGATGGCCATCTCCAGATTCATAAAACATTCTCCCCAGATCCAGTGTCTCTTTGTAAATTTTCCCTTTTAATAAGTACACCTGTGACACTTAACGTGGATTTTCAAATTGACAGGAGAGAACCCAGAGGATGAGGAAAGCACACTTCTGGGTGTTTCACAAAGGCGTGACTTGGGTCTTATGATAGATAAGGTCCTTCCTTCCTCCCTCCCTTGCTCTGCTTTCCAGGCAACACGAAGTGAACACCTTTTTCCATCACACACTTCTGTCATGATTCTCTACCATGCCTTGGAGCCAGCTAACCATGAATTGGACCTTCCTTTAAGTTATTGTATGTTTGATATTTGGTCCTACCTAAGAAAAATTGACTAATACAGCACCATTGCATTGGATTTGAGCCTACCCAAATGACCTCACTTTAATCATCTCTTCAATGTCTCAGATTCCCCCAAACAGTCACATCCCAAGGTACTGTGGTAAAGAGTTCAATGTGTGAACTTGGAGGGGCCACAATTCAGTCCACAACAGTGATATTTCAAAAAATTTTGACAGAAGTGTGGAAATTATCTAGGCAGACACCTCAGAGATCTGTTAATTCTAGCATAATGATTGCAAGGTAGGAATGTGTCTGGATTTTCAAATCTACCAAGGAGACCATTGTAGGAGGAGCTTTTATCTTACAGATAAATCAATGTAGGGCTTTTAGAAGAAAAGCTATGAATTTGACTTAATGACTTAAAAGGATCGTTCTGTGTTGATGAGAATAATTATAAGTGTAGAGTAAGAAGACTAGTTAGAATATATCTCTATAAAAGTAGATGAGAGATATCAGTTTAGTTCAGGAGTGTGCTATAAGTTTGATAAGTGACTATGTTTTTGCATCTATTTTGAAAGTACAACCAAATGCACATGGTTAAAATTTGAGTTTCCGTTGTAGGCAAGGAGAGCAGTCATGGGCAATTTTAAAGTCCTTAGCTTGATGAGTGGGAAGGTATGATAATGCCATTCTACTGAGATAGAAGAGTCAAAAATGTTGATGAGGAATTCTTCTTTGGATATGTAAATGGGACAAGTCTATTAGTTTTACATCGGTGTCAAATCACATATAATTACTGGTGCTTAATTGTGTCTAACTGTACTATAACAACTTCACATCATTCACTGGAATCCAAGTCTAGAGTTCAGTACAGAGGCCCAGTAATCAGAATAAGATGCAATTTCTAGTTATGTTACTAGAGTCAGTTTCTGCTTTGGTTAGGATTCAAAGAAGAACTGGAAACAATCCCAATAATCTTAACTGGGAGATATAGTATAAAGAAACACATACCAGGTATAAGAAAACTAAAAGGGTGCTGGGAACTCCATACTCAGCTGAGATTTATATATTCTGGAAAAATTCAGAGAAGATGGCCAATCAATAAGCAGCAAAGTAAGAAGCTTCTTAGAGAAACAGCTCAGATGCTGGAATATAGCATCTTGGAGAAGACCAGATGGAAGGAGATGGATCCTCTTGACCCAGGAAGAAACTAAAGTGAAAAAAAAAAGAAAAGAAAAATGTGGACAGAAGGCTGTAGCCAGGTGCACTCACACCAGAGCTGGTCCCGCTGTGTGTGAAACACCACTGGAATCTGAAGATGCAGGGTCATGGTGAAGTTGGGGGTTGGCAAGCCCAAAGGCCTCGGCTGGAGGACATGGTTACAGAGGGAAGTGGCAGAACAGAGAACTGCACCAGCTTGTGGTGAGTGTGGGGAACTCAGTCCTCCTGTGGGAGTGGGCAATTGGTCGGGCAACATTTTGGAGTTGGGCAGGATAAGGCCAAAACCAGAATTGCAGCTGGCTTCATTCAGCCACTCCTAGCACAGAGCAGAATTACTTGGACTGTGTATGATCCAATAGCCAAGCACAAGGTCTTCCTGAAGCTATCCCTAACCAGCCCTGTCCGCCTGGCACACATTAATGTGGTGAAGACTCCCAGTGGTTGATCAGCTTAGAAGGGAGGGACCAGATTGCTCTGCCCCTGCTTGTACACCAGTGGTCACCAGCAGACTGGGGAGGGCAGCAACCCCTAGCCAGCACACTTCAGAGTAATGGTAATCAATACAGGAAGTGCTGAGGACTCCCACTGTGCACTTGTCTGGAAGAAACCAGAAACATGACAAGAAGAAGAAGCAAAAGGAAGTTGCCAGCCTCCAACCCAAACAGTACTGGCCCAGGAGAGGTAAACACAGAAGAGATCAGGGTTTGCACACCTGGAGTTTCTGAAGAAACAGCATATGACATAAAGAAATACCTTTGTGAAATTATAAATGACTTTAAAACATAAATACTAATACAAGTAAAGGAAAATACAAGGAAAATAATAAAAGAAATGCTAAGCACCTGTCAAGAAGACACAAATGAAAGAATAGAGGAGCATAGAAAAAGGAGGGAAACTTTTGATGAAGAATATTTTAAAAATCTGGAGTATATGAAACAGATCCAAAGAGATTACCAGAAAATTTAAAACTCCACTGAAAGCTGGCAAAACTTCTTGAAAGAAAATAAGATAGACTATCAAACCTTAAAGACAGTTTGCAATGTGTGATCGCAAAAGGAAAAATCTCTTTAAAATAACCAGGAACCAGGAAGTAACAATGCAAAGGCTGGACGATAACAAGAGGATCTATAACTTAAGAATAAAAAATGTGAGTGAAGAAACAGGGGTAAACACAAATGAAATACAAAGACTGCTTACAGAAATAATTAAAGAAAACTTCCCAAGCATAGGAAAAGGAAATGATATTCAGATACATGAGGCATACAGAACTCCAGCCAGCTATAACCAAAATACATCTATACCCAGACATATAATAATCAAGATCCCAGAAATTCAACACAAGAACAGAATATGAAAAGCTGTCAGAAAAAAGAAATAGATCACCTATAAAGGAAAAACCATCAGAATCATGACAGACTTCTCAACACAACCATCAAATCAAGAAGAGCTTGGAATGAAGTACTCCAAGCCCTGAAAGAAAATAACCTCCAACCCAGATTGATGTACCCTGCAAAACTGTCTCTTAAAATTAATGGAGAAACAACATGTTCCATGACAAAAAGGAACTGGGGGAGTTTATGACCACTAATTGAAACTTACAAAAAATACTGAAGGATATGTGAGAGAGAGAGAGAGAGAGAGAGAGAGACCATGCCTTCAGGAACAGTGGCAGAGGGGGCTCACTGAACGGGGCAAACATTGGAATGAAGGGGGAAAGTAGACAAATAATGACATAAAAATAGCATGGTAGAGATGAGGCAGAGAAGGTTGGCCAAAATCACTAACTTGGATGGCCTCAATACACTAATGAAAAGAAATACAGGCAGAGTGGATCAGGAGATAGGGTCCATCAAGATGCTCTATATAAGAAATATAATTAACCTGAAAGAGGGTTTATGGACTGAAAGTCAAGGATGAGAAAATAATGCTTTATGTGTCAGGGAACCAGAAAAAAGTGGGGGTAGCTCGCCCTTCAGCTGCAGGTTGGTTGGAAAGGTGTAACACTTTTATACAATGGAAAACTACTCAGCTATAAGGAAGGAAAACCTTGAGACTCCTGTAGGTAAATGGATACAACTTGAGATCAAGCTCAGGGGTAAAAAGGTTCAGAGTTACTTAGGTGAATAGTGGGTTGCCTCTCTCATCTAAAAGCTAAAGGAGTTAGTGGGATACAAAATGTACAATGCACTCTGTGAAAGTGAAAGGGGAGGAAGTATCTAAAAAGGGAAGGCAGAGGACATTGCTAATCTTGCATCATGATTTGAAACCCAAATCATCACTCTGTTTAGTTTGGTTATGTTCTGTTTTCATCGCTCTGTTTAGTTTGGTAATATTCTGTTCCAGTTTGTCTACTTGTACTAGATTTGATGACATGGACAGCTATTCCAAAGATAGCAGAATATACTATGGTAACTATTTTTAACTTTATATTAACTTAATCTGAAGCCCTGTATTGCTTGCACTGTCTTGTTTTGACTGATTTTATTTGAGTCTGTTTTGTTTGATCACTGTCTTGTCTTTACTGATTTTATTTGAATCTGTTATGCTTGATAGTATCAAGTCTGAGAGTATAGGCAACTACTCTGAAGACAATAAGATTCACTATGATACCCATTCTGGTTTGACTATTACCTTCTTTTGAAGTCCTATAATGTCTCCAATGTTTTGTTTTTATTGATTTTGTTCTGTACTGCTATGTTCAATTTTATTGTGCCTGATAATATGGGCAATTCTATTGAAGATAACAAGAGACATCATGGTAACCATTGTAGATCACCTTGTATTTTGGTTTTAAGTCATGTACTATATCCATCCTTTTGTTTTGGCTGATCCCATTTTGTTTTTTCTCATTTGGCTTTATTCTCTTCAAAATAAAAATGAAAGTAAAAAAAGAAAAAAGAAAACTAACAGGGCAAGAGGATCACAAAATGACACTAAGCTGTCACAGAGGTAGTCATTTTAGGAAGTTTAGAAACACAATGAAGGGTTTGGGGTGGATAAAATTTAAAGGAATGGAAGAAAAACCCAGAGTGCTGTGACTCAGATCTCTAGGGAGGTAACACCATCTTCTGGGTGTTGCTCTGAGGATATAATGAAGCAGATTCTGGCAGAGTGAGTGGAGATCCTACAAATGCCCCATGGAAAATCTGGAGGGCTTTCACCTCAACAATCAGCTGTCACTTCCACTGTGATGAGGCACAGTTGTTCAAGTTCCTTCTCCCTTCCCTTGTCTTCCAGTTCAGCTATTGTACCTCTCCTATTGGCAGAACCAAAATGGGATCTCCTGGAGAAAGATAAAAGTAATTTGAGAGTGTCTGTTCCAGCTGTCACAAAACAGAAAGAGAGGACAGCAGGCAAGACCTAGCTACTAAATAACCAGCAGAGGACCAAAGAGCAGTGTGGACTGTGTCCTCCTTGAGACATCACAGAGAACAGGAGCAAAGGAGACAAAGAAACAAAGCTAAAGGAAATCTGAATGAATCCTAGACATCCAAGTAAATACGACTCTTCAAATAGTAACTTTTTACCAACTTTGAAAATGTAGAAGAGCTGGAGTGGGGACAGCTAGACCAAGCCTCTATCTGTGAGTCAGTGCCATTTGTGGGCTGTTCGGGAAGAGAACCAGGCGTCACAAGAAGGTGATCCCTACCTGGAAACCAGCACCATGCATGGGCCACTGCCAGAGTGGGGACAGCCAGACCTAAGCCTGTCTCTGTGAGTCAGTGCTGAGGACTGCGGTGGGAAGAGAACAAGGCCTCACCAGGAAGCGATCTCTGCCTGGAAACCATATCATTTTCATTGTTTTGTTGTGCTGGGTTTCATTCTCTTTTGTTTAGTTTGATTATGTTAAATCTGATGGCATGAGCAGCTATGTGAAAGAATGCAAGACCTATTATGGTAGCCATTTTGGAGTTGTTGGCTTGTTTTGAAGTTCTTTATTGCATTCATTTTTTGTTTCAAAAAAAAAAAGAAAATTTAAAAGATCAAGACAGTTGTCAACTAAGAATTAACCATTGGGTTTAGCGACATGAAATAATTGCTCACCTTAGATAAAGGAATTTGATGGGGGTGAGGGAGCTCCCATTCGTTACCCAGGAAGCAATTAAAATAAAGAAATTGGAGACTTTGGTATACACAATATTTTGGGGGAAGTGTTGCTTCAGTAGGGAGCAAAGAAATGGGGCAATAGGAGAAGCAAGAATGGAATGATTTCTTTTTCAATCTTGGGAGAAGTGCTAGCAGGTGAGTTCATGGGACTATATCAATAGAGGGGGAAGTACTAATACTACAGAAAAGAGACAGAAAAGTGCCTGGAATGCCAAGAAGGGAAGAAGTCCAGTGTGCACACAGAGAGTATGCATTAGGTCTGAGCATGGACCTACTAACAGAAGGGATAGTAACAGAAATAACAGAAGGGATAATGAGATCTTGAGTACAGATGCCAAAAAGCATGCAGATGGGGTAGTGGAATCTGTCAACATTCCTTCCTGATTGCCTAATAATTGCTTTAGTTTTCCATGCCATCAGCTGAGAGTGAAGATGGCAGAGGAAAATGCATGGAAAAGAGAGCAAGACAGGCAACAGATGAAGACAATGATTTAGGTTGTAGCTCTTGAAGCCTAAACATTTTTACATTAAGACAAAACTGCTAAGTAAGTAGTATAAAACACCTTTATAAAATGTAAAATACAGTACAGATGTTACATATTATTAACTGAAGAATATGCACAAACAAAATAGACTCTGAATATCTTCTATGGAAATATAACAATGGATGTGTATAATTTGGACCTTTCTTAAAAGCTTTTTTTTTTCTTCCTACAGTCCTGGGGATCAAACTCAAGGCCTAACACATACTAGATAAGTGCTCAGCCATGAAGATATACCCAGCTCCTTAAAATAACTTTTAATAGGAAAAAATCATTTTATCACTTTCTTACAGAAATGTTTTTTAAATACATCTGTCATGCATCCATTCTCACAAGATAATTGGTATTAAAAATTAGAACATTAAATGGAAAACTTAGTCAGAGATGATGCCTTATTAAGTCTTCAGTATGAAATGACAAAGTTATGGCCTCACATGTAGGAGAGTTTGGTAAATATTTTGAGTGAATTAATACAGCAGTGCTAGTCCATCAGAGAGAGAGAGAGAGAGAGAGAGAGACAGAGACAGAGAGACAGAGAGACGGAAAGACAGAGAAAGAAAAGAGAGATAAAACAACATTGCAAAAACACCAGTTACTAGTAGCATGAGCCAATAGTTCAGGCTTAATTTTCTCTTTTAAAAACTTCTCCTGGGAGGATAGATTCTCTGCATTAATAGGCTTTAAATGAGATGCTAGAAAAAAATGGCAACTGGAATTAGTGAACAAGTAATAGTCTATGTGCAAAAACTAATCCAGAAAGACAGAAAAACCCTGTCTTTATCTTTAGGGCCATGTTAAGGCTGTCTTTGCTGCTAATTGAGAATTAACTGTCTGTAAGGTACATGCTCTATTTTGGGTTAGGGAGTGGCTCGCATTTACTAGGTAACTCTTAATAAGATGTTCTAGACTAGTGGTGGTGAACTTAGGACACATGTGCGTAGTAGGCTGATGATATTATTGAAAGTAAGGGCTTCACTCACTGTCACTGTTCTGAGTGCCCCCAGAGAGGGCCTTGGCATTATCCACTCCCAGAACTATGCCAAAACAATCACTAGACTAACTGAGTAAACACACATCCTGAATTCCAACACCACATATTCAAAAACCCAGCCACCTCTGAAAAGCCCCATTATGACTGTCTGAGGGCTTTGGGGTAACATCTAGATTCAAGCCATAACAGCGCTAACAGGCATTCTGCTTTCCATCCCTTTGGATTTGCTTTTTCTAAAAGACATCTCATATGAATGGATGTCTTTCTGTGTGATCTTTAATGCCAGGTGTCTTTTACCTGGTGCCACATTTTTGAAGTTCATTTGTGGTGTAGCATGTATTAGTAGATTCTCGGTTTTTATTACTGCAGAATATTCTATGGTATAGATAAACCATAATTTTCTGTAGACATTTGGATTGTTTTCACATTTTAGTTGTGCTTGGCAAGTTTAATATTGCTCACTTGAGTTTTCTCCTCCACATTAGGTTATCTTCCAAGGAGGAAGCTGATATCTGGGCACATGAAAATTCATTCTAAGTTCTGTGCTGGAAGAAAAACACCCTGGGTGTGGTCCAAGAACCCTTTCTGTGTCCTTGCTGTGGTCCAGCCACTGATGACTATCTCTTCTCTCTTCAGCAGAAGGGGCTGGTTTGGTCTGGGATCATTCCTCAGTTACGGCTCAGCTGTCTACCTTTCCACCTGGAACACTGTGTTACTGTAGGGTTAATGTTGTCTATTCCTTTACTGCCAGCCTCCCTTCATCAAAGTCTGTTATGCTGACTTGTACTCATGTGTGTTCAGTCTCTGTTTTCTAGAAGACAGACAGGCTGCCTGGGTACCTGTGTCTAGAGGAGTTTCCAGCCCTGGTTACATGCTATGTTGAAACTACCCCTCCCAGCACTCTTTTAAACCCTGGATCAAAAGCTTAGAAGTCATTTCTTCTCCTTGCACTATCATGTTATTTGTTAGCTGATGGTTTTTCTAGCATCAGATTGTTTTAACTTCATTTCTTGCAAAAAAATACTTGGATAGAGGACTGTAGAGTCTGTTCCTTCCACTATTCTTTGAGCTCCTTTTTGATCACTGAGTTAGCAATTTTTGCATATTGTGTATCTCAAATTAAGTTCAAAATGTTGTTCTTGCCTTATAGTTTTCTGACCAAGAAGAGTAGAATCCAATGAAAACACAAAAGAATAAAACTGTACTCAAATTATTTGGCATAAAAAGACTTCATAGAGATTTCCAAGGCAAAGATCAGTTCCTTCTTTGACAAAGACAAAATTAGTTTGTTCTATGCAATAACATTTTATCATCTCATATAGGGCTTCAAATGATCAGACTCTAATACTCCTTTTTCCCTGGTCAGTTACTTGGTATAGTCCAGCATATAAAGGAGGTGCTATGGGCATAATGACTGTCTGGGGTGAGAATATCCAAGGGAGCTGACAGGAAGTTTGTCCCTGGTCAGGGATCTTAGCTGGACGATTCTGTCCATCAAGCCTCTGCTTTCTCTTTTTCCAAAAATCTTAATGAAGGCAATAACAATCACATTCTGCCATTTTTTGCAGATTTTCTATTTTTGTTACAAAAAGCCACTTTAGTATGTCAAAATCTGCTATGCTGCTAAAATAGTACTCTTGTATCTAATGAAATACATTTTTAAAAAGTTGTATCAAATTCTTGTCAGAAATGCCCTGTAACTTTGGTTTAAAATTAAGAGCAAACAGTTTTAGAAGACAAAAGAGTTTATTAATCATTTCAGAAGTATCCTGAAATTATTCTGTTTCATCATTTTTGGTAGATAGTTCTTCCCCTGTCAACATATGTGGGAGAAGTTGTTTTAGATTATTGAAACTCTTGGATGAATAATTTATCAAATTGTCAGCAGCTGTTTTTTCCAACAATAGATTTTAATGGACTAGTCTTTTCTCATTTTTCAAACATTTAAAAAAACAATTTGCTAAAAATATATTCATAAGCCTTTTCCACAACTTCTCCTGTAATATAAAATTTGGCAGTGATTTTTCTATTTTCCTTAGTATAGTTGTCAGAGCTGAGAGTAATTTTTGTAGTTATTTAATACTTTTGACTATTAAAATTTCCATTTGTTGGCAACTTACTGACCTGTTCCTTTTGGTTTCCTAGCATTTGTTATTTTTATTTCTGTATTTACCAGTGTCAGTTGCAAAGATTTTACAAGCCAGGAAGTTTTTAGACCTTTATTCCGTTTCACATTGTGCATCATCTGGGTTTAGTTGGTGAATCCCTTGCTGCTGCTTATAGACTCCTGGAAAAATATGCACGGAGTGCTTTTCACAAAATCTTTATTAGGTCTTTCCCAGGAGGTGTAGCTGGACAACAAAGAGAATTTTTCTTTCCAACACCAGGTGGTGTGTGCCATTTTCTACTATTTTCAAAGACCCATAAATTCCACTTGTTGAGAGTTTAGTACACACATGAAGTTTCACATGCATTTATTTTAGTTCTCACACCAGCCCTGCAAAGCACTACAAAAGCACTACACTATTCTCTCAATAAAAGAAAATTAAGGTTCTCAGAGAATTCAAATTCTGCATCCAGGTCCATATAACGAATAAATAGTAGAAATCATATTTAGATGTTATGAGGACAAATTTCTAGTTATCAGCTTCTCCAAAATTAGAGTTACAGAAAATTTCCACTGGGAAAAGATGGATATATATATATATATATATCTTGTCACAGGAGCAACATTAAGTGGTAGAAGTAGCACCAATTAGTCTACTGACTGACCTTGAACAGGATACTTCTACTTCTTCCCTTACACATTGGACCAGCATGCCAACAGTGTGAGTTAATGTATCTAGTGAAAGCCACAGTCTGGGGTCATATTAAAAATTGTCTGGATGACCTCAGCAGCCCACACAAGCTTCAGCTGCCCCTCTCCCACACCTGAACAAACTCAGCAGTCAAGGGGAGACTTAAATCCCCCTCCCTGATGACCTCAGCAGACCACAGGACCATCAACAACCCCTTCCACCACCTGCAGTACCTGGGTGAGCTAGGAGTAGCCTCAGAGACCTCTCCTCCTATCCAGAGGACATTTGCAGACCAGTGAGAGCAGAGGTGACCCCTTCATCCATACAGAGAACCTCAGATGGGCTGGTGAGTGTGCCAGTGAGGCCTCGCCCCACCCAGAGGAACCTGACTGGGCTTGCAAGACCTGCAGTGACACAGTAGGGTCCTGCCTGGGGCATGCCCCATGGATAGGTGGATCTGGTGGTCTGGAATAGTCTAACGCTGCATTAACAATACAAACTAAGGTTTGGTTTATATCAGTACTCTTAGGTTACACAGCATAGGAAGAATATAGGACTCGTGCAACTGGCCCACAGGAGGAATTCAGGTGATTGGCCCCTCTCCTACACTGTATGACCCAGAAACCGAGTGAACAGTAGCTACACAGTAGGACCCTAAGAGACACACAATGGATAGTTAAGACTAGTGGAATTGAAAAGACCATAATATTAACCCAAGAGGTAAAAATGACAAAACAAAACAGCCAAATACAATGTCAAATGCCCAAGTACAGGAGAAATCAAAATAGAGGGCACTGGCAGTCACATATCTGAAGTTTCTGAAAACATAGCAAGTGAAATAAAGAAACAAATCCATGAGGCTATAGAGGAAATCAGATTGGAAACAATCTCTAAAGTAAAGAAAGAAATGACAACTTCAACAAAAGAGTTGCTTAGCATAGCTAGAGAAGATATAGATAAAAAGTACAGCAGCATGAGAAAATGATGGCAACCTTGAATGAACAATATAGGAAAAAAATAGAATGCATAAGACAAATTCAGAGAGATATCCAGGAAATTAGAAATACCATTGAAAGCTGGTGAAACCGCTTCAATGAAACTGAAGATACACTTTCAGACCTTGAAGATAGAATCACAGCTAGCAACCATGAAAAGAAATAACTTGTGAAAATAATAAGGGACCATAAATAACAATTCAACAGCTCCAAGACGATGCAAGAAAAAACAATATGAGACTGGTAAGTATTAATGAAAAATCAGGAGTCAACACAAGGGACAAAAAAAATTTATTCTTGAAGTAATACCAGAAAATTTCCCAAGCACAGAAAAATAATCAGATATATACATGAATGAGGCATATAGAACTTGAAATAGCCATAACCAAAATAAATCTATATCTAAACATACAACAATTGAGATTCCCGAAGTTCAGCATGAAAACACAATACCAAAAGCTGTTAGGTGATCTGGGTTTTTTTCCCCATCAAGGAAAGCCTATTAGAATCATGACTGGTTTCTGAACATAAACCCTCAATTCAAGATGAGCTTGAAGTATTTCAAAGCCTTAAAGAACACAGTTGTAATGGAGCATTTTAATACCCCAGTGTCCCAAATGGAGCAACTATCGAAAAAGTCAGCAAAGAAATAACAGAACTGAATCAAAACTGTGAATAAAGGACTTACTGGTTATTCACAGAGTGTTCCACACAATAACATAAGAATATACATTCTTCTCAGCTGAACATGGGACACTCTCTTAAAAAAAGACCATATATTAGCCAATAAAACATGCCTAAGTAAATGCAAAGGAACTGCAATTATCCCGTATATATTATCTGACAGTACACTGAAATTGGAAATTAATGTCAAAAGAAATCTCAAAAACTACATAAATACATGGAAATTAAATAACACCCTCCTGAACAACCAATGGGCTGTAGATGAAATTAAAGCAATTAAACAATATCTATAACTAAATGAAAATGCAGATGTAACATACGGAAACCTATGTGATGCAATGAAAAGAAGTTCTAAGAGGGAAATATATAGTAATTAATTCTCACATTAGAAAGACAGAATGAGCACAAATAAGTAATCTAATGGTGCAACTTGAGCTTCTACAAAAAGAGAAAGTCAAGACCAAAGCTCATAGAGGGAAGGAAATTATAAAGATCAGAGCAGAAACGAATGCAATTGAGACTAAGAAAATAATACAAAGAATTAATGCATTTAGGAGTTGGTTCTTTGAAAGAACAAATAAAATTCATAAACTCCTAACCAACCTTAGCAACAAAAATAAAGAAAAAACTCAAATTCATGCAATGAGGAATAAAAAGGGTGAAATTACTATAGTTCTGGTGGAGATTCAGAAGATCATCAACACCTACTTTGAAAAATCTTTACTTGTATAGGCTGTAAAACAGAAGAAATGGACAGATTCCTAGCAACATGAATTACCAAAGCTGAGTCAAAAAGATATAAGAATTTTGAATAACCCAGTATCAGTTACTTAAATTGAAAATGTAATTAAAACTTACTAATAAAGAAAAGCCCACGTCCTGATGAATTCACTGATGAATTCCACAAGAAATTTAGAGACTTAATGCGAGTACACCTCAAATTCTTTAATGAAATTGAAAGGGAAGCAATTCTCCTTAATTCATTCTGGAGGCAAGTATTACTCTAATACAAAAACCAGAGAAAGACTCAACCAAAAAGGAGAACAATAAACAAGTAACACTAATGAACACTGATGCAAAAATTCTCAGTAAAATACTAGCAAATAGAATGCAGCAAATCATCAAGAAGATTATATACCATGACCAAGTGGTATTCATCCCAGGAATGCAGGAATGGTTCAACATATGCAAATCCATAAATATAATACACTACATTAACAGAACCAAAGACAAAAATCACACAATCATTTCAACAGATGCATAAAAAGCTTTTGATAAAGCCCAACACTCATTCATGATAAAAGCCCTACAGAAAATTGGAGTCAATGATCTCTACCTCAATCTGATAAAAGCCATCTGTTACAAACTAACAATCAACAGCGACTAAATGGATAAAAACTGAAAGTTTTTATTCTAAAACCAGGAACAAGACAAGGATATCCACTATAACTAATCCTATTCAATATAGTTCAGAAAACATGAGAGCAATTAGACAAGAGAAAGAAAAGGAAAGGAAGAAGTTAAATTATCATGATTTATAAGTGACATGATACTCTACATCAAAGATCCCAAAAGCTCCATCAAAAAACTACTAGAGTTAATAAGCAAATTCAGCAGTGTATCTGGATATAAAGTCAACACTCAAAAATCAATAGCATTCCTGTACTCAAACAACAAACTCACTGAGAACAAAATTATGAAAATAACATCTTTCACAATAGCATAAAAAAAGAAAAGAAAAAGAAAAACTTAGGAATCAATCTACCAAAGGATGTCAAAGATCTATACATTGAAAACTATAGTACTCTAAAAAAACTGATTGAAGAAGATATCAGAACATGGAAAAATATCCCTTGCTCTTGGATAGATAGGAAGAACTAACATAGTGAAAATGGCTATATTCCCAAAGCTGTTTTGCAGATTTAATGCAATCTTGAGCAAAATACCATTAGCATACCTCACAGATCTAGAGAAAATATTCCTGAAATTCATTTGGAAATAGAAGAGACCTAGAATAACAAAGGCAATCATGGTCAACAAAGGCAAAGCAAGAGGCATCACAATCCCTGACTTGAAATTACACTACAAAGTTACTGTGATAAAATCAGCCTGGTACTGGCAAAAAAAACAGGATCAGCAGAACATATTAGAATATGTAGAGACAACTAAAAAGACACTCAGCCACCTTATCTTTGACAAAAGTGGCTAACATGTTACTGAAAGAAAGATAGCCTCTTTAATAAATAGTGCTGGAAAAATTGGCTTTCCATATTTCAAAGACTAAAACTAGAGCCATGGCTATCATTATGCACTAAACTAAAGTCAAAATGGATCAAAGATCTAAGTATTAAAACAGAAACACTAAATTTACTGGAAGACAAGGTAGGTAGAAATCTTAAAGACATAGGAGTAGGCAAAGAGTTCATGCACAAAATGCAAACTGCACAGAAAGTACTCAAAGAATCAACAACTGGAATCTCTTCTTATTAAAAAGTTTTGTACATCAAAAAACAATCACCAAGAGCATGAAAAGAAAACCCACAGAGTGAGAAACAGTTCTAGCCAACTGTTCCTTGGACAAAGAACTTCTATCTAAAACATAGAAAGAATTGGAAAACATCAGGCCTCCAAAATTCAAAGACCCAATCCAAAAATGAATATCTGAGATGAATACATGCTTCTCAGATGAACAAATACAAATGGCAAATAAATATATGGAAAAATGTTTGACATCATTGGTCATCCAAGAAACTCAAATGAAAACAACACTGAGATTCTATTTCATTGCAGAAAGAATGCCTGTGATCAAGAAATCAACCAGTAACAAATGTTCGCAAGGCTGTGGGGAAAAGGAACTATTTTACACTGTTGGTGGGAGTATAGACTGGTGAAACCACTGTGAAAATCAGTGCAGAGATTCTTCAAAAAGTTAGGATTGGAGGTCCTATTGAACCCAACTCTTCTTCTTTGGGGTAGTTTTCCAAAGAATTTGAAAACTTCATGCCAGAGCAATACATGTGCACCCATGCTGACAGCAGTACAATTTGTGATTGTTAAATCTTGGAAACAAAACAAATGCCCATCAACCAAGAAATGGATAAAAAAAAAGATGTGGTATTTTTATACAATGGAGTACGACTCAGT
Source organism: Dolichotis patagonum (assembly GCA_004027295.1). NCBI lineage: Eukaryota > Metazoa > Chordata > Mammalia > Rodentia > Caviidae > Dolichotis > Dolichotis patagonum. The sequence continues at coordinate 87,229 of PVJX010005121.1, forward strand.
TGTAAAGATGGATAAGCTTGAGACTATTATAGGTAAATGGATGCAACTTGAGATCATACTCATAAGTGAAATAAATAAAACTCACATGTCTAAATATATTGTCTCTCTAATGGGAAAAAACTGAAAAAGAATTAAAATCCAGTGTACACTAGAATTGTGAAAATGAAAGAGAAAGAAAATGCTTAAAAGGAAAAAACAATTGAGATCAGGGAAAGGAGAAAAGATAGAAGGGAAAATATTTCATGTATATAGGTATATATATTTCTATCTGTCTATCTATCTATCTATCTATCTATATGACAAATGACTATTCTACTAATCTCTGTAAATTCATCAAAAAACCAGTGTGTGTTTTCATTGTTTGCTTGATTATTTTATTCAGCCTAGATCTTATAATCTGAACAACTACTTTTAAGATAACAATATATAATATATTAATTAGCATTAATTTCCTACTATTTTTTGAAATTTTGTATTGTTTCTGTTCTTTTTTTGTTTTTTTAAATAAAAAAATTTAAAAAAGAAAGACACTATTTGAACTAGTCTATGATCTACGACATAGATTCATATCTTGATATATCCCCGAAGTACAAGGGTAAAGGGGAATTTCTGTCTTTGTTTAATAGTGTGTGATAATACGAATGGAAGATTAAAAAAAAAAAAAAGCACTCCTTACATCAGTAACTGCATACCTGGTGATAGAGTATAGATTAGTTGTTTTTAGTACCCAAACTACATTTAGAACATCATCTGTCATTGAAATTACAACTTGATTAAATTTATAATAATCATTATCATATTGCTACAGCCTTAGGGCTAGTCTTTTGCATAGGTTAAATAGAACAACTGAATGGATATGTGGCTGATATCTCTTTCATCCTTCCAAGGTAAGGTGATTTTGACCT
>PVJX010005122.1:5867-88122 GCA_004027295.1 Dolichotis patagonum
GTTGTTGTTCTTATATCTTTTCACTGAGCTGAAAATAATAGTGAAGAATCACCTTTACTCCTAGTGAATGTGAGATCTTTACTCTCAGACAAATCTTATAAGTGAGGAGTTAGATGAGAAAGGAACAAGGTCTATGAGTCCTGCTCACTTACTCTCATGGAGTTTTTCTTGGAAAATGAACTTACAGAGATACAGCTTAGTCTAGAGCATAATTGTGTAATCTGACTGCTCGGATTCCTATCCTGGCTCTACTTCTTATTTATGTAGTTTGGGCCATTTTAATCTTTTTAAGCCTAGGTTTCTTTAGCTTTAATATAAGAACAATTAGCCAGGCATGGTGGCACATGCCTGTAATTTAAGCACTCAGGAGGCTGAGGCAGGAGGGTCACCATGAGTTTGAGGCCAGCCTGGACTACATAGTGAGTCCATGCCAGCCTGAATTCTGAATTACATGGAGAGACTCTGTCTCAAAAAAAATTTTTTTAAATAAATTTGAATCTCATAGAAAGCATGCATGACTATTATTTTGTTGTGCTCTGCAGAGATTCTGGGAAAGATGTCTGTCCCTACCATTATCATCGTCAGTAGCAATACCATGAGATTTAGTGTGACCCTACTGGCATGTACTTCAGCTTACATATCCATAAGTGGCACTAAAGTTGCTGGGCCATCCTACCTTTCTGGATTATCGTATACATCAAAAGAAGTAAGAGATTTCTTAAAAATAAATTTATATTATGGAGACATATTTTCCATCTCCTTTATTTATTTGGGATGTATAGCAAAATATAAATACCACAGACCGAGTAGCTTATAAATAGCATAAGTTTATTTATCTTGAGCTTGGAGGGTGAGAAGTCCAAGATCAAATGAGAACCCACTTTTTCATAGATAGTATCATCTCACTGTCCTCCCATGACAGACGGGGCAAAGCAGCTGTCTAGCACCCTTTTACAAGGACACTAATCCCATTCATGTGGCCTCCATCTTCGTGATCCAATGCCTGCCCAAAGTTCCTGCTTTCTCATACTGTCACCTTGGTAACCAGGCTACAACATATGAACTTGACAGGATACAAACATAGCATCCATATTGTATAAGGAACCAGCTTCAGTGGGTCTGGTGGCAGTAGAGTGTCACTGTTCATGCTCGGAACATTTAAGATAAGGAACTTAACACTTATGATAAGGGATGGGAGCTAGTTCTTAAGGTGCTGTCCTAAGGCACTGTTGAGAATATTGTGTTTTGACATCCAGTACTTCCATCAGAATCTGAGGCTTTTCTGTCAGACATCGGCATCTGAGAGGTCAAATATGGTTTCCAGCTCAAGAACCACGGATGAGCAAAGCACTGTTTTACAACCACACCTGAGACTTGGGTGATGGGAAGGCCTCTGATTCATCTTCTGTAGGAGGGGTTCCTCTGAGGCTGGCGTTCTCAGCTTCCTCTGATTAGGAAGTAGAATGACACTTGTATTCATGGAAAAGGGAAGAAAAAATCCCACCAATGCATTCATCTAAGGCAGAGAGTTACAGTTCCTCTTTAAAGAGGAAAACTCCATTTCCCCTCAAGTGAAAATACTCAGAGAGGGGAGAGTTGTTTTGTCCAGAACAAGGCACAAATTTGCATAGGCAATGAGATGTTAAGTAAATACATAAAATAAATACAAACATGCATATACCCACACCCACCATACGGTGCACACATACATATTAAGTTGCAGAATCAAATAAAAATCTGAAGGATCTGGCATGACTAGGACAGGAAGTTTGACTCCGAGGCAGGCAAGACTAACAGACATCCATAGCTAGGAAGACTTTGTGTCACTTCACTGAGGACTCTCTTCCCAGGAAAAAGTTAATTGGCCAAGGAAGCTTGATGTCATGCCAACAGACCAACAGAAGATAGGATTCATTATTTTAGAGCCCCATATATGCCAAGGAGAATAGTAGCTCCCCAGTGAATCACTGAGACTTTGTTAGCTGAAAGGCGGCAGGCACTGAGCAGGCCAAAGCAACAGATGCCTGCCATAGATCCTGTGTATTATCATTTGCCCCATTGTTATAATTAGTCCCCTGGGACTGCCTGGGTTTCCTTTCATGCAAATGGACTTGGTGGGTTTCTGTCTTAGAGTGTCTTGGTTAAAATGAAGCCTCTCACCCAAGATCAGCTCTCTGCTTATCTCTGTAGCCCACCTGCAGAAACCCTGGTAGTTCTGCTTAAAGAGCTCTGGTTGACTCATATCCCTTCTCCAAATCTCTATGCTCAAGATTCTGGAGATTTGAGTCCAGAAGTCCTTGGCTATCCAGCCTAGCAATTGCTTAGACATGAGCTAAAAATAAGTGTCCCTTGGACCGTTCACGTTGGCAGTGACAGTTGGGCCGTCTTCTCACCACAAAGACACTTGCTATTTGGGGGTTTGGAAAAGGGAAACACTTAAGTGCTAGTTTATCAGCCTAAAAAAGCTACAGCAACAATAAAACCCACAGTACCCATCCCACCCACAGACTTCCGGTCAGAGTATTGACTTAGAGGGAAAGTTGGGCCTGTGACAAAGGAAAGGCACAGAGGTGTCTGTTTCTTTATTTATACCTGTGTGAGGAAAGGAGAGATGAGGGGGCAGCCCATGGCAGCTGCCTTTTCAAAGTTCCCCAGGGAAACTTTCAAAGAGAGCAGCAGTACGTTTTTCTCTTTTTTAAGTGTTAAAACACTTGCAAAGTACAGAGAAGCACAGAAGAAAAATCTGTGTTGATACATAGTATTAGTATTTTGTGACATTTTCAATCCTGGCTTCTAGATCAGGAGGAAGGGCCTGTGGGCTGGTGGCATTGGGCCACAGAGCAAGAGGTCATTGCCACATCCCTAGGGCCCCCATGTGCTCTGAATTAGGAATGAGGCCAGAACAAAAGTTAAACTCATACAATGGCACATTTTAATGAAGGTCGCCCATAGGCCTCTTTTCTTCACTAATGTTATAACATCAGGTTTTACCACATTTTAGCATTCCTTGGCTAGGATTGTTTCAGTGGATTTGTAATATTCCTGCTAATAGCTTTTCAATAGTTTCCTGAAGCAGTTCCCTGGCATTGAACACAGGCTATTGGAAGCCATGTGGTGATGGATATCTCTAGTACATTTGTCAAAGAGCAGTCCAGCCTGGAAGCCTTTTAAGTACGAGTCCTCAGGGTTGCCATCTCTATTGCTGTGAAAAGGCAGATCTCAATGAGACAAAATCCATTCATGGGTTCCATTCATGCGGTTCATGGGTGATAGACATGCGTTATTCAGTAACTGATTTATCTTCACTCTTTTTCTACTTCTCATGTCCTTGGAAGCCATTCCTGATCTTGCTAGCAAGGAGACTGGAAAATTGAAATGAAGGTAAACTATATTTTTAGTTCTTTATTACTAAGTCATAAAAATAACCATTTAAGGAAACCATTTAAGGAAATTAAAATTCTAGAATACTAGTAAACCCCACATGGTGGTGCATGCCTGTAATCCCAGTCCTTGGGGGGCCCAGGTAGCAGGATTCCTGTGAATTGAAGTCCAGCCTAGACTATGTAGTGGAACCCTGTCTCAAAGCAAACAAACAAACAAAATAACAAGTATATATTAAGTACTCATGCACCTCAAAAATATATATTTTATACTGTGTTGTAAAATTTGATTTCATTCTGCAGATAGTTCTTGTATATGTGACAATGGTAATAATATTTATTTTATAAAACAGGAAAGAAGATGTATAAAACCTCATTGTTTCTCCACTAAAAAATATCTAAACTTCTTCGCTAGAAGCTCCCGAGATCTGGGCTTTGGTGTTGTTTCTCTGTCACATTCCGGTTATCTGGTCACTGGGCATCCATCTTTGGAGTATTCACTGTAACAACCATCAAGACAACAGCAGGAGCTGACATTGAGTGCCTGCTGTCTTCTGGGGATGTCTAAGTCTTCAAAGCATGGATGGACATATTTAATCCTAACAGAGGGAGGGTGTCTATGTTGGGGACCGTGGATTATAAATTGAGTCTAGGGGACATCCATGCTTGTTCTTGTCCTGCTCTTTGATCCAGAGTGGAACACAGATACTCCCTGCTCTTTTCTGGTCATAGCTGGAAGCCCCAGGGCTAGTGATACTGTGGTGATCACTGGACAAGACAAGACCTGCTGGAGACAGTAAGGCACCTAGGGAAACTATGGTTTCCTTATTGCCCCTGTGTCTCGTTCTTGTCCTTGTCCTTGCATGAATGTTTTGTCTTTCTTACTGACCCACTATAGTCACTGTTACTGTTCCTGGAAACACCCACTGCCCTTTACCCATTGTCCTTGGCTCAGATGGAATGAATAAATACCAGGGTGCTGGGTTTCTTGTGGCCTTTTGTTGCCCGTGAACAACTGGCCATCCCAGATTCCCCCTTGCAGCTCTATTTTGTCTCTTGCTTTCTTTCCCCATGTGTTTTAACTCCAGACGGGAGACTGGGAAAACACTGCAGAGGTCCTTGATAACTGGTGCCATGGAAAGGGTTGCCAGTAACTGGCAACCACGTGACCTGAACCCATAGCACTCTTGTTTGCCTGGTGGATTTACTAGGAGTGTTTCTGAATGCATTCAGATCTCATGTGATAATTTTGGAGATGTCTGATGTGGAGCTAAGGATAGTGCTGCTTTTGATGCAAGTAGTAATTTTGCTGGTATTAAAATAAGGGTAATCTCATTCTTTTAAAGGAAATCACTTCTTTTTTGAAGTCTCTTTCTTTAAAATATTTTTTAAAGACGGCAAAGCACAGAGTGCCAGCTAGAAGTATCACCAAAATACTCCAGGAAATAACTAAGTACAATTCTTGGAAACTAGATATTGAAAATTGGGACAAGGTGAAAAACATTTAAAGAGAGTTCCTGGCAGAGGAGAAAACTGTTTCTCCTGAGACCTTCACAGCTTGGAGCTTGGTAGAATCTGTCTTAGATCCCTTAAGTACTAGCACCCCCAATGTTTCTCTTTTAGAACAGCACAAGGAAGAAACATAAAGCTGCCCGCTGTGCTGCTGCTTCTTGGGGGGGATCCTGAGCTGGGTGAGCCCACACCTCCAGATTTTTTAGCGACTGATGCCAAGCACCTGAGATGGTGGCACAGTCATCTTCAGGGAGTGGCAGCAACAGAGGCAGCGATGGTGGCCCAGGACCTGTGCCAGAGGGAATAAGGTGGCTGAGCATGACAGTAACAGAGCTGTGTGACAGAGAAGCAGCTTCTCCTCCCCTGCTTCCCTCAGCCAAATGGGGCTTGGTGGCATTGCCTGCAGTTCCAGCTTTGGGAGAGGCTGTGGTGGGAGAAATGCTTAAGTACAGGGACTCTTTACACTGCGACTCCTGGAGTCAGTGTTAGCTCAGACTATGTTAAGTCTTACGGAGAGGGACCCCACAAATGCTATTAAAAGAATAAGAAGCTCTGAGCAGGGGAAGGTGTAGAGACCACAGAGGGGGGCTAGTGAAGGAAGAGGGTGTGGAGGTGCCTACACTTTTAAGGCAAAATAAATATGGACAAATATATGGGGTGGGGGACCTAATGCTAAGAAGCCGGTTTCAGTTTTGCGGTGCTTGTTAGAGAGATCAAGAGATAACGAGCAAAATAAAACCCAAAGGAAAGTTACTGGACCAGTATGGGTTAATCTGTGACCCCTAAATAAGGAGAAGTTGCAAATATTAAAATCACTGGTGCCAAAACAAAAGAGGGACATTTTGAGCTCTCTTTCAAAGAACTAGAAAGCAATAGTTTAGCTCTAAGCAATGCTTCCTTTTTCAAACATGACTGTTAATGTAAAGGGAAATATTGCCTATGATGCTGTTTCACAACTAGAATTGAACTGTAAGCGAGAGGAAACATGGTCAAAATTACCTTACGTTCAGTCTTTCTTTGCACTAAAGAAATAATCCTTACTTGTGTTCAAATGTAAATGTGAGTCACATAAAAACCAGACACCTCTGGCCCTTAAGGCATCACTACCACTGAGCCAGAGGCTACCCTTCATCAACCTGAGGAACCTGAGGAGGTTTCCAAGACAACCTTAATCAAAGCCTCCCGCACTTTTACTTAGTCCAAGGCTGCTGAATTTCAGGACCAAGCTTCCAGAATGGATAGTTCCCTTCCCCCCTGAAATAGTTAAAATTTATCAGTCTGTCCCATTTGAGGGAACAGTTACATGTGGCTATGAAAACAGCAGCTGTGGGCATCAGCTGTGATATAACAACTATGGCTATCAAAGCAACAATCAGTAGCCTGTATATCTGGATATTCCAGTTAGATAAACCATCAGCCTAGGTTCCATCGTAAAACTGTCTTTGCTTTCACTCATGTAAAACGTCTTATTCCTTTTGATTCTTATTACAAGAAATCTCTGTTAATTGAGCTACCAGAAGTTCTATTTATAGTTACAAATTTAAAAACTATAAAAGTTATTATAATTCATATTGTCCAAATATATTTCAGTGCACTCTGATTTTATAAATTGTCTCATGTGTATTTGTTTGGTTAATCTGTAAACAGCTGCTTTATTTGAGCTCAACCATTTTTCTTTTTGCATTTTTGGATTTTTAAAACATTGTCTGTAATTTAAGCTGGCTTATAGATAAATTTCCTCAAAATTAAATACTTGCTTCCACCCAAATTGCCAGCTGGTCAGAATTTGTTTTATAAATATAATGAATATTATTGTCTGTGTATGTATGATGGATATATTTGTGTTATCATTATCAAAAGGATAAAACATTTATTCTGTGGATTACACAATAAAATCTCATTAAAAGATGTTTTTGGTACAAAATTAAATTGAAAGACTAAGATTTTCCTATGGTTATGACAATTCATTAGTGATAATCTAATGGTGTATTAAATATATTCCTGCCTTACAGGTGTCCAGGTCTTCTAAAATGTAAAACTGATTTTGTTTATAATAATACACTTTTTTTAGATTCAGATATCTCTTGTCCTCCAGCTACTTGTAATAAGAGGTGCATATCAAACCAACATGAGGGCACCTGTTTAAAATTTTTTAAAGTAGGTTCTGTGATATTTTTGTTATACATGTGTATTTTCACACTTAGAGATGCTTAGGCACTAAACAGTCCAGACAATGTCACAATGTACTAGATGGGATGATTGTCTAAAAAGGCTATTCTGCACAAACATAGAGATTAAAACATGTTACAGAAATAATGTCGTCATGATTGTCATGCTAAAATATTATGTGTGGTTTTTGATCTTAAGTTTTCTTTATAAATTATATCTTGTCTGCTAACACTCGAGAGAGATTCAACTAGGACAATACTGATTGGTAAAAAATAGTAAGTCTCCTGGCTATGCTTTGTATTTCAGAGTACTTGATTTACAGATAAAATTTTAATAGTTAAACACATTGCTCCCACTATAATACTGCTTCTCAGGTTACCAAGGACAAAAGAGGCCCTCATATACAACAACTTTGTTTATTGGTCCTTACCTAAGACCATAAAAACAGATAATGGACCTGCTTAGAGTAACAGATCCACTCAACAATTCTTTCAGCTTTGGAGAAGTAAGCATATAACTGGATTTCCCTACAATTCTTAGGGAAAAGTGATCATGGAAAAAATTTCATTTTACCTTAAATCAACAGTTAATAAAATGAAAAGGGAAGAAAATGTAATTAGATTTTGTTACTTATATTTAAAAAAAATTTAAACCCAGATCCTGAATCTTCATCACCTTCTACCATGCTTCATTGGTGGCTGAGCATGGCTCCATGGTTCCTTCTTTCACAGGCTCTGGGTCCTGCAGTGTTATCATGGGGTCAGTGGAATGGCCCCTTGCTACTGATAACGTGGGAACAAGGGTATGCTTACATGTTAACAGGTCATGGATCAAGAGTGTGACTGATATCCAGGAATGTGTGACCATGGAGAGAAGAAAACAATGAGACCGTGGTGGTACCAAAATGTGTCCATTGTTATGATGGCTATCATAGCCTTCACTGTATGGATAACTCCTGTGACAGGAGAAGAGTACTGGGCATGTGTGCCTAATCCTGCTCAGTCCTATTACTTGAGCCACTTGTCCTTCTGACCCCTGTCATAAATCAAAAGGTTATCTTAGATGATTGGGTACCTGGTCCTTCATCATTATTAGAGATGCAGGATAAGGCTGTCATAAATTATACCTCTCATTTCACTTACCTCCCATTGTATGGAGAATATAGGACAATACAGTCCAATTATTGCATTCCTAATGGTGCTCAAAATCGGCTGATACGTAATCATGATGAGTTAATCCCTTTGAGCCTCGATCCAATCTGTATAATGGGTGAAGAGATTTATTCGTTTGCCCTTAATGTCCCTCTCCATGAAAACCATAGTTGTTGGAATAATAATGCAAAAGGTGTCCCTCTTCCTTGGGGTATTTGAAAGGGAAAATAGGGTTGGCCCTGAAGCAAGGCCAGCAGATTGCTGTAGCTGCTGGTTTCAAACAGGAGCCTAAAGAGAATTCTTTCTGTGGTCTGTTGGTCATTTCAGAACTTTGGAAATTGAATGGTCAATTCATCAGAAAGAAATAGCAAGTGAGTATGGCGGACTTTGGGGGGCCTGCAGGGGAGAGACCCTGGCGCTTCGGGACCTGCACCGTGTGGATGACTGGAGGTGCGGGGAGAACATGGAGCTCTTCCCCTCTCTGGGGGGCAGCTGAAAGTGGCAGACTTTCAGCAGCCTGAAGGAGAGAGACCCTGGTGCATTGGAACCTGCACGGTGCAGTTGACTCGGAGTGCCAGGAGAACAAGGAGCTCCTCCCCTCTCTGGGGGGGGGGGTGGATGTGAGGCGCAAACTGAGAATCGAACCTCTCATGTCGTCCTGTCCCATGTCCCTCCCCCCTTAGCAAGTGGGAGCCAGTAAACTACACATCTTGTGAAAAGATTTATATCTTATTTAGATATCTTATGCAAAGATATGGACAACCATTTGGAAGAGAACGTGAGACAATATGACAGATAGTAAAGATCTTGGGTTGTCTAGCTTTGAAATTTATGCTTTCTTATGTCCCGTTCTGTTCTGTTTTGTTGTGTTTAATTTTACCCCTCTTAAAATAAAATTTTAAGTATATATATATGGGGGGAGAAAGTGCTCTAAAGCATATAACTGCATGTATGTTTAAGTGTGCAAGATAGATGAACACATTACTGTTTTTGTTAGATTGTTGAGCAGAACTGTTAACAGTCTCACTGTTTGAATGTCTACTTTGTATGCTTTAATTTTATAACTTGAACAACTATTTCCAAGGATGACAGTATGTAACTTATCAAGTGGTGGATTTCTTAGTGTTTTTGTTTTTGTTTTGTTGTTGTTCTTTTATTTTTTGCCTTTGGAATTCTGTATTGTTGCTACCCTTTTTCTGTTTTGTTTGGCTGTTTTCTTTGTTTTTTCTCTTTAAATAAAATTTTAAAAAAAAGAAAGGGAAAAGAGGGATGAAAAATGTCTATGGGTCAATATAATTTTATTGATTGGAGACCCAAAGAATCCCTATGAGGAAGAGCTAACAATATTTCTAATTGGCATGAGGCATTTGGAAATGGGGTAACATGTCAACCATACAGACCTTCCTGAAGTGGAACTTTCTTGGGAGGGTGCAGGATTTAACACACCAATTCCTTGGGCTTTGGTTAATGGTAAGCCTGGGCCTGCACAAACTAGTGGTTGGAAACTTGCTGTGCTGTATGTTGTGAGGGAAATATGGATGGGTCATAATATGCACCCCCTGAGGATGCTGTTACTATGGTGGCTAAACATAGTAGTAACCAAAGAACTTCAGTGTGCATTTACAATCTTTATGTTTTCCTTTATGGAACTATAGCCTGGAATGAAACTTCCTTTACATATACAAAATGTCCCTTAAATCATTGCATTTAAGCAGGAGAAGTTATTGATATAATTTTAATTGTCCAGGGATGTATGGCAGGAGTGTGGATATTGGTGAATCTAACTGAGCCTTGGTCTCACACTCCAATGCTACATCTTTTGCAGTCTCTAGTTAATCACCTTGTATGATGCAACAGCAAACAGAAACACCAAAATGACACCCAGGATTTGGAGGCAGATTTATTTTACATTGACAGGCACTGACTGGGATCATTCCCAAAATACCAGGCTCTGATCTGGTGGTGGCCTAGGGCCCATATGGGATAAGCAAGCAGGACATACAGAAGCAGTGTACTTGGCTGTCATTGATTGGTTTTTATTCATCATAGTGTCCAACTATTTCTATGCATCACAGTGACCAGCTGTTTCTAGGAGACAAAAGCAACCAGAACTGGAACAGGAACTATCACCTGGGCAACTGAAATATACTGGCTGGGAGTAGGGGGGCATTTTCTGCTACACAAAGAACTAAAAGAATGGTTTGATTATTGCCAGAATTGTCTTTTTAGTAATACTGATCTCTGGTGTGGCTGTATCTTCTGTTACTCTTACTCACTCTATCCAGGCAGCTCACCTTGTAGATAATTGGACAGAGTCTCAACAAACTCAAAATTTTGATGAGCAAATGTAGAATTGGGATAAATTTTCTGATGCCCTCAGCCCACTGAAGCCGTTTAAATATCTCAAGGCCCACCCATGGTTTTATGTTACTATACTCATAGTGATTTTTTTGTGTCTTCTGGTTTTATTCTTAGTCTGCTGCAGAGGAACTCAAACCCACTGTCATTTAGAGGCTCTGTAGCCACAGCTCACTCTAATTTGACTTCTGCAATCAGATAAACAGGAAGGCGGAAATGTTGCAGAACATGAGTTATAAACTGAGTCTAGGAGACCTCCAAGCTTGTGCTTATCCTGCTTTTTTGATCCCGATTGGAACACAGACTCTCCCTGCTCTTTTCTGGTCACAGCTAGTTCATTCCCAGGACGAGTGGTGTTGTGGTGATCACAGGGCAAGACAAGACCTGCTGGAGACAATAAGGCACCTGGGGAAACTATGGTTTCCTTATTGCCCCCCGTGTCTCATCCTTGTCCTTGTCCTTGCATGAATGCTTTGTCTTTAATCCTGACCCACTGTAGTCACTGTTGCTGTTCCTGGAAATACCTGCAGCCCTGTACCCGTTGTCCTTGGCTCAGATGGAATGAATAAATATCAAGATGCTGGGTTTCTCATGGCCTTTTGTTGCTCATGAACAACTGGTCATCCCAGATATCTGCTACACCACTGTTTTGTCTCTTGTTCTTTCTTCCCATTGTGTCCCATAATTCCAGATAGGTGATCAGGCAAACACAGCGGGTGTCCCTGATAACAGGCCCTGTGGAAAGGATCTCTGATATGTCTATGTCAGACTCAGTGGGCTTTTTGAAGGTGATAGCTGCAGGAAGAGCTGGGGAGAGAATTGTAGTATGGACAAATGGCCTGGAGTGTGGAAAAGCATGACCTATTCTACCAAGGATTGAGATGAGTGAGAGCGCTGGAAAATGGAATCACACATATGCAGAAAACTCTCTGAGAGAAGAATAAGATGCAGTTCACATCTTAAGACATTCACACAGCAGAGCACAGTGGCCTACGTCTATAATCCCAGCACTCTGAAAGGCTGAGGCAGAAAAATCATAAGTTCTGACCCTTGCTGGGCAATTTAGCAATTTAGCAAAACCCTGTCTCAAAATTAAAAAAAAAATTAAAAATTACTGAAAATGTACCTCAGTGCAGAGGCCCTAGGTTCAATCCCCAGTACAAGGAGGGGGAAAAAACGCTCACACAATCTATGCAGAGACAGATGTTGGGATGAGGTGGGTGTATATGGGAGAGCACTGTGGATGTGGTTGGAGAGGTGCGTGGTGTTGGCTAGACTCAGGCTGCAGGGCAAGACAGAGGCAGACACTCCTGATGTACTCTGGAGGTGGGATGGACGGGACATGGTAAACTGCAAAAGGAAGCAGGACGAGGGAGAAATAAAGGTCAAGTCCTGAGTTATCGATTTGGACACCTTGGCCAGGGGTGGGACTGCGTTCTAAGATGAGAAAATCTGGGGGAGTAACTGACTCACGGGTCAGGAAATGAAAGGTTCTATTCTTGTCATTTGCCAAAACTGAGGCTCTAAAAAATTTTTTTAAAAAGAGAGAGAACACACAAAACTAGAAACTTTAACCTTTCTTTAATCCATCTTGTGTGAAAAGGGACAGGGTGTTAGCTTCAAGCTGACCCGATCCTGCCCCTTTTCAAGCTGTGTAACTTCAGTTACATCAGTTAGCCACTTGCTACTGAAGCTTCAAATTCCTAATCTGTAAAAGAGAATTAATATTGCCTACCCAAAATTGTTGTTGATAAAATGCATGTAAATCTCCTGGCACACTGGTACTTAGTGATTCCTTTCCCTAAATGTTAGCTGCAGTTCTTTGAAATAACCTGAACCAGGCAGAGCTGTTGTGTGCATTGGATTCCTGTTCAAGGGAGTTCTGGAGATCTTTTAACTTGAGTGACAGGAGCTGATAGCTATACAGTGCCTGGAAGTCAATGGTGCCCCACTCTACATGTTGCTTGTTATCATGTAGCATCCCCAGCTGAATGTTTCATTCCTTCATCTGAAAACTTTTGTCCTAATTGAAATATCAAAGGCCTTGAAAATGACAATATATTAAGGCCTATGTGTCAATAATGGAAAATCAGCATAAGGTGGTGATTAAGAGCATGGATTCTGGAGTGAGCTGTCCAGCTTTGAAACGCATCCCTGTCACTGATAAGCTGTGTGACCTTTGGAAAGTCCCTTGAGTGCTCTGCCCAAGTGCTTTCATTTGTGAAATTGAGGCCTTAATCATCCCTACCTCATTGGACCATCGCACGTGTGAGTGGAGCTCACATACACAAGTTCACAAGACAGTGTCTGGGAAATAAAAACCACTATATAAGCATGTGTTAAATAAAATACATATAATGAAGGCATTAGCGAACAGATGGATTTAGAAAGGTTAGTGAAGGGTGAGGTTGGAGTGGAAAGGGAGTGCTGGGGAGATGCTGGGCCTGTGGGTGAATTAGAAACAGGCGTGAGACACTCTGGGCAATCGTGAGAGGAGCTGAGAGCTTTTCCACACCTGTCATTGTCAAGTCAGGCCCCTGAATAATGAAGATTTTTGCCAGGCATGATGACACACACCTGTAATCCCAGCACTCCGGAGGCTGAGGCAGGAGGATTACCCGAAAGTTAGAGGCCAACCTAGGCAACAAAGTGAGTTCAAGGCCAACCTGAACTGCATAGCAAAACTCTGTCTCAAGAAGACATAAACAAATAAATAAATAAATAAATAAGAATGAAAATATCAGAGTGACACTAGTCACAAACCTGAGGGCCAGGTTTTTTTCTCTTAGAAAAACCCTCTGATTGGGTTTGGCTCAGGCAACATAATGAACAGTGAAACATGCATCTGTGCTGTTGCCAGTTCCATCTGCAGAATCGCTTAACTATATGATAAAAATGGAAAATACTACAAAGCATCAACAGATGGGCGCTCATCCTATTAAATAGCCTTTGCACAGCAAAAGAAATTACCAGTATACAGAGTGGGAAAAATTTAGCCAGTTGTTCCTCAGACAAAGGACTCTAGAACATATAAAGGACTGAAAAAAAAAAAGACCCTCCCTCCAAATTTAAAGACTCTTCCAAAAATGTGCATCTGAGATGCACACTTCAAAGAGGAAGAAATACAAATGTCAAATGAAAAACGTGTTCAACATCACTGGTCATTCAAGAGATGCAAATTAAAACAACACTGAGATTCCATCTTACTCTGGAGAGAAAGGCTATCACCAAGAAATCAACCAATAACAAATGCTGGCAGGGTTGTGGGGAAAAAGGAACCCTTCTCCACTGTTAGTGGGAGTGAAGACTGGTGTAACCACTGTGGAAATCAGTTTGGAGATTCCTCAAAAACCTAGGACTTGAGGTCCCATTTGACTCAGCTCTTCTCTTTCTGAGTAGCTTCCTGGAAAAATTAAAAACATCATATCACAGTGACATACATGCACCATGTTTACAGCAGCACAGTTTCTGATAGTTAATGCCCAAATGCCCATCAACTGAGGAATGGATAAAAGAAGATTTTTTATACAATGGAGTACTACTCAGTCATAAAGAAGGATAAACCGGAGACATTTCCAGATACATGGATGAACCTTGAGACTCTTAAATGACATAAATTGGACACATATGTGTAATTATCAAATTTTTTATTTGGTGTGAGGAACCAAAAGGATAAATGAGGACCAAAGTGTATAATAGGCATTGTGAAATAGGAAAAAGGTGTTCAGAAGAAAGGGGAGCTAGTGAGAGGGAAAGGAAGGAAGGAAAAAGGAGAAAAAATGATAAAAGAAGGATAAAATGGAAACAAAGCTTTGTAAATAAGGATGGGAAGAGAGGTTGGAGGGAGGGGAGGGGAGTGGGAAAAGAAGGAGGAACCAGGATATATTAGGTATAGGTTCAAATTCTCTGTGATGAATATGATCATTATGTATATCTAAATTGTACCAACAAATTTAATAATTTTAAAAAGCCATGGTGAAGGTGTCTCCTATCTCCCTCATTGGACCTGACTGTGTGGTCATCTAGGGCTGACCAAGGTGTCTGCCTGACCCCCATCACAACCACTCAGAAAACCCCCAGGAAGATGGGTCTTTCCTGACATTGTTTAAAATTGACTAAGAAGTCCAGGGAAGTACCATATATGAATTTTTATTTCTTGTAATTTTAGAGGCAAATTCTTGGTGGGCTACATTACTTAGATACCAGTTTACTTTCATCACTAACGTATCCTCCTATCTGAACCAAACTAGTGCCCGAATCTCAGTGTTTTTTTTTTTTAAATGAGGGCAGAAGAAAGGGCATGACTGAATCTTCCAACTCACCTGCTCCTCAGCTTTTCCAAATATGCTCAGCATGCAGAGGAAATGGATCTCTTATTCATTGCTGGTCGGAATGTAAAATGCTACCACTATGGAAAACCAATATGCAGTTTCTTTGAAAAAATAAACATGCAACTACCATATACTCAAGCAATTGCACAATTGACCATTCATCCCAGAGAAAAGAAAATTTATGTTCACATGAATGGCTTTAGCAGCATTAATCATAATAGCTCCAAACAAGAAACAACCCAGATGCATTTTGGTGAGTGAATGGCGTCTCTCCCCAATCACCCCACCCACCCAAGGCATCCTATAGCCATCTCTCCCTATTCACCTCCCTCTATCCACTTGAGCACCATGCTCGGCCTGCTCCATATAACCCCAGACCAAATCACACTTGTCCTCTTTTTCTCTCTTATTTTGAGACTACAAAGAATGGAAAAGTCAGAACCCAAGAGAAAGCAAACTTGCGCAGAGGCTGAGGGGGAAGATGGCAAAGACTGCATAACCTCTGTGCCATTGTGACAGTACCAGCAACTACTGCCCCAGACTCTGCTGCAGGAAAGATGCAAGGAAGAGTTGGGCAATGACAGTGAACCCCAGGAAGATGAGGACAGTATCCTGTGGGGCCCTCAGTCTCATGTCAGCTTCCTGCATTTGCATCGGCACCTTAAAGAGAAGGCTGCAGCTCACAAGGAGTCTGCAAAGAAGAAGCAGTTGAAGGAAAACAAGACTCTGGAGAGTGTGACTGACAGCTGAGCCTTGATGTCAGTGAGGGAGATGGCCAAGGGCATTACATACAGTGACCCAATCAAAGCAAGCTGGACACCTGCCTTGAGTATGTCTGAAGAGTGACACAAGTACATACCAAAGAAGAACCCCATCTTGGTGCAGAGAAGGTATCCCACCACCCATTGAGAGCATTGAGGAAATGAAATTTCCTGCAGCCATCCTGCAAGGCCTGAAGAGGAAAGACATCCTTTATCCCATATCCATCCAGATGCCCATCATTCTATCTGGCTGGGACATGATTGGCATCACCTTCATGGGGTCAGCTAAGGTCCTTGTGTTCCTGCTGTCTATCACGTCCTGCCTGGAGCAAGCAAAGAGGTTGTCTTTCTCTAAGTATGATGGGTCCTATGGACTATTTTCCCCTTCCATGGCCTGGAAGACCCATGGCATCCTGAAATATTACTGCCGTCTGCTGCAGGATGGGTCGCCCTTCTTGCATTGTGCTCTCTGCATTGGGGGAAGATCCAAAGAGTAGATGGAGACCATCCAACATGGTGTGCACATGATGGTGGCTGCTGCTGGGCACCTCATAGATTTGGTCATGGGAAGATGCTCAGGCTACACGTCTCTCACTACCTGGTCCTGATGAGGGTGACTGCATGATCGACAAGGACTTTGAGGGTGACACCTGTACCACCTTCTCCTACTTTAAGGGCCAGCAGTACATGCTGCAGTTGGCTGCACCATGCCAAAGAAGATCCAGAACTTTTCCAAGAGTGCCCCGGCAAAGCCTGTCATTCCCAACTGGGGGTCCACAAGGGCTGCCGGGTGTCATACAGGAGGTAGAACATGTGAAGGAAGAGGCTAAGGTGGTGCACCTGCTCGACTGCAAACAGAAGACAGCTTTACCTGTGTTCATATTTGCAGAGAAGAAACCAGACTTAGACACCATCTGTGACTTCCTGCTGCTCAAGAGGGTCTACTATGGACATCCATCAGGGCAGAGAGCAGGAAGAGAGACAAAGCCACTGAAATGTTCCAGGAGAGCAAGAAAGATGTCCTGGTGGTCATAGATATAGTCTCCAAGGGCCTGGACTTCCTACTCTCCAACACAACATCAGTGAAGAAATGCCAGAGGAAACAACTGTGTACACAGAATTGGCTGTGCTGTAAGCTCAGGAAATGCTGGTGTTGCCACCACCTTCATCACCAAGGCCTGTGTTGAGTTGGTGCTGACTGACTTCAAGGCCCTACTTTTAGAAGGGAAACAAAAAGTGCTGCTAATGCTGCAAAAACTGCACTGTGTGGACGAGTCCATGCTGGACAGCAGAGAGAAGCTTGGCTGTGCCTTCTGTGGTGGTTTTGGCCATCATCTCGCTAAATGTCCCACACTCCAAGCTATGCTGACCATGCAGGTCAGCATCTGCCACAAGGACTACCTGGCCCATACCTGTGAACTTCTGAGCCATCTGTTTGCCTCCTTCTGTTGGTTGATTAACAAGATGTATTATATCCTACATAAAATTAATAGACTACTTGAGTTTATAATTTCCATATGATTTAAAGTTATAGTAGAGATAAATAAGTTTATGGCTTATGTATTGTCTTAGTCTTCTGCACTAGCTTGGGATTATTATTTTCATGTTGATTGTATGTATTATGTTTTATGTGGTATAATACCCATATTTATAATATTCATTACATTATTAATGGGGCAGTTCATTAAAGCACAAAGTACATAAGGTAAAGAATAGTATGGAATATGTTTATAAAATGGTACAATATATAAATACAATTCATATATTCAGGTGGTAGTTTAATTAGAGTTACAGCTTTGGTTACAAGTGATGGATCAGCAAGCTTCTTGCTTGATTTTGATGCCCTACAGAGATGAATTCCCCATTTTTTGTTTACAAAGACCAGAAAAATATTTATACTACAAAGACTCATCATTTTAGTAGTTTGTATTCTAGTAATCTTACTGATGGTATATAGATTAAACTAATAGAAAATATAAGATCAATGCTAGTTGACCAGTGATAGTAAATGGCTGGCTTCCAATCCATGTTAGCACAAGTAAATTTGCTACTAGAATTCAAATAGGTATTGACTCAAAGGACCAAATGTTACACTTCATTGTTCTGATGAGTGGAGGATTAGGATAGAAAATATTAATGCTTGTGCCCCTCGTGCTTATTTGGGGGTGGAATGTAAGATTGCATATGTGAATATGAACTATTTTGGTTTAATATGTGGAGCAGTGTTAAGTGGGCATGCAAGTATGTAATTATCTGGCTCTCCTATAATTCTAGTGAGAATAAGACTAAAATTGTAAAGTTAACAATGAATAGAATGCCTACAATATCTTTAAGTGTATAGTATAGATAAAATGGAATTTTATCTGAGTTGATGCCTGAGCAATAATATTGTTAGATCCAGTCTCATGAAGGAAAAATTTTTGCTAAAGCTGTGATAATAAGTGGTAACATGAAAAGCAAAAAATCATGTTAAGGTTGCTTTATCAACTAAAAATCCACAAAAATTCATTCTGCTAAGTTAGTTTCAGTGTAAGGAACAGCTGAAAGTAGGTTTCTGATAACTGCCGTACCTGAAAAGTCTATCTGTCTTCATGGCAGGACATATCCTATGCAAGTTGGGGCTACTACCATGAAGAGTAAAAATTACTCCAATGTTTCAAGCTTCTCACAAAATCTAAGACCCATAGTCAATTCCTCATCCAATGTGTAAATATAAGGGGATAAAAAATACTGATGCTCCATGGCAGGTGTATTGCTAGAAATAATACAGTAATAATCTGTAATATGAGGCAAATTTCTAGTAAGGAGACAAAATTTCATCAGGATGGAGTACAGGATTGAGATGAAAAGTCAATGAATGAATGGTTATTGATTTTGACCATTGATGGATATTTGTCATTAGTTTCTGTAGCTGAATTACAATGTTTTTTCATGTCATTAGTTAGATTCCGCATAGTAAAAAGAACAATATTTGCAGTTGGAATTCCTAAATATTTTGTTATAGGTTTTATTAGTTTTCTGCAAAACCTTTACCTGTTAGTGGTAGGGTTGGGTGCACTATTGTATGAAGTTTTGGTGGTTCATTTTTAAGTTTAATGGTATTTTTAGTTTAACTAGAGGATATGTTGTTAGTGTTTGGTGACACTACTGCTATGGTTATAGAAGATTATCCCAGGACATGAGGTTTAATACTGAAATGCATTATTATTAGCTTTATCAACAGATTTTATAAATAAACTATGAACAAATTTAAATTTTAATTCAGTTTAATACAGAGGAATAGGTGGTGAATTCATGATGGTGAAGGAGATAACAGGTTTCTTCCTGAGAATGCAGCTGGGATTGTTGCTATTTCTAGTTATATATTGCTGGCTTATGATTTTATTTTATTTTATTTATTTTTAAAAGTTTTATTTTAAAGAGAATAACACAAAACAATAAAATAGAGTAAAACAAAACAGTGACAACAATATTGGATTTCAAAAACAAGACAGAAGGAAATCCCCCAGTGTTGTTATTTTGCATATTATTATCCTCTACATAGATGCTCAGACTATCAGCTTTAGGCCTGCAAAGTCAATCAAATAATACAAGTATTACATTTTTTTTTTTTTTACTTCAGTAGCTATCATCTCAGCCTGTGTTCCTCTGAATTAGCTGGTTGTTTACTTGGGGGGCAGGGCTTGGCTCTTCTTGTCTCCCAGTCCATGCACCAGCTGGCTCACAGCAGGGAGTTGGCTTTTCAGCTCTCCTCCTAGCCCATGATTGCCATTGGCTTATGGGAAGGGTTTGGCTTCTTGGTTCTCCTCCCAGTCTGCATGGCTGCCTCTAGCTCTTACGTAGCTTATAATTTTAGTTGTTTGATCTTTATTTGTGGGAATTTTATTGCAATTGAGATGACTCATGGAAATTAAATAATTGAAATAAAGTGATAAGTATAGGAATAAAGAATGAAAATAAATAGTTCAATTAGTCCTGTTGGATCAGATATTATAATGGAGGTGGTTAGTAGAGCCCTAGAGATATTTTGGGGGTTGAGCTTTCTGGTAGAATTAAATCAATGAGAGGGGATGCTATGTTTGGCTTATTCATAGATTTTTATGTGGAGATAGGCAGGGTAGAGATGTTGGGAAATAACCCAGTATATTTGAGAAGGTTGAAATTTTTGTGA
This sequence comes from Dolichotis patagonum, assembly GCA_004027295.1. Lineage (NCBI taxonomy): Eukaryota > Metazoa > Chordata > Mammalia > Rodentia > Caviidae > Dolichotis > Dolichotis patagonum. The sequence continues at coordinate 25,701 of PVJX010005122.1, forward strand.
AATAGTTCATTTCTAAATCATAAATCATTATATTTAGTTCTATTGCAATTTTTAATTCTAAGATAGGGGCCACAAGGAATGAGAATTTAAGATAAAATTGGCATGATTATTTGAAGAACAAGGAGTAAATACTATCTGAGATGATGGAACCTGCAGAAGTGGTGCCAATTGTCAATCCCTTAATTGAGTTAACTAGGGAATAACTATTTTCATTTATATTTCAAGAAGAGGAGAATCAGGTTTGATTGAGTGATGTGTGAAAAATAACATGTGTGCTCTACACAGCTGTGAGGAATGTAATGGTGGGTGAGAGTTAACAAAAGGGGTGTGTTTTCTGGAGAAGCCAGTAAAGACAACATTCAAATGGAAATGTCAGTTAAGAAGTTAAGACTAGAACTCGGTGATGGGGGAGGGTTAGGATCAGAATTTGAAAACATCAAAAGATATATAGTATTTAAGATTATGGTACTGGTGCATCAGAAAGTGTAAGAATTGAGGAGAAAACCTAGGGTACTCTAACTTGTCAAGTTCAAGTTGAGAATGTTGGATCCAGTAGAAGAGAACTGAGAAAAATAGTCAATGAGGTAGAAGAAAATTCAAGGGAATATAGTTACAGAGGAAAAAGAAGAAAAGAGTGTCCTAAAAAAGATGGGAATAATCAAAGAAGGGGAGTGAAATTATCTGAGCACTCAAAGAAGAGAGAGAGGAGGCCATAGGGCTGATGTGTTGGTCTTTTTGCTGTGACAAAATACCCGAGATAATCAATTTAAAAGAAGGGGAGATCAATTCAGCTGATGGTTTCAGAGGTTCCAACCCATAGCCCGTTGCCCTCATCACTCTGAGCCTGTGGGAGACAGCACATCCTGGTGGAGGGAGCTGTTCACCTCATGGAGGCTGGGAGAGACAGGAAAGGGCCAGGCTCCCAGTATCCCCCTCAAGGACACATCCCAGTGACCTCACTTCCTTCCCATAGACCCCCTCCTCCTGAAGGGTCAACCACTTCACAATAGCATCGCAGGCGGGTCATCAAGCCTGTAGTATACATGCCACTGGGGAACATACAGGATGCAAATTATGGCAGCTGGCAAGATGAGTGGCTAGAATGCGAGCAGTTTCAGTGAGGAAGTAAGATTAAAGTGGGTCAGGAAGGGAAAGGGAGATGAGCAAGTGGAAGAGCTAACTCTTTGAAGACAAATCTTTGAAGAAATTTAAATGGAATCAGGAAGGAAATAAGTTGGGCTGACTGGTTACTAGTTTCTATAACTGAAATTGTGTGTGTGTGAGAGAGAGAGAGACAGACAGACAGAGTATAATATCCTGGAAGTCCAGAGAGCTGAATTTCAATGCTTTTTCCATCATTAACCAGCTGAGGAGGCCCTGCTGAGAAGGCCCTGTAAATAATTTCTCTCACTGAGTATTTATTTCCTTATTTCCTCAGAAAAGCTACGTTCTTTTGGAAACACTGAAGCTCACCGAGGAGGAAAAATAACTGGGGAGGTTAGGATTCTTGGGAGATGTTCTAAGTCCTTAGGGGGGCAGAAAAAGGGGCACTTACTTCTTAGGTGAGAGGCAAAGATTAAATAAAAACAGTGCATGCAAAGTTAAGACCATATGACTGGCACGATCATGATAGGAAGTGTATGGTCGAAATATGGTCTGAGGAGCAAATCCAGAAATAAAGGAGAGAGTACTAATAGCAGAAATATGCAAGACCCTGTGAAGCATCAATCTTCCACACACAAGAAAATGGCATTTGGAGATAAAGAAGAACAGATAAGAAGAACCGAGAATGAGCAAGAGCTAGCCTATGCCTGATGAAGCAGGAACGAGTCAACTTGTAGAACAAGAGTAGATGAAATTTCATGATAAATTACCGATAAAATATTTATTCCTCTGCTTCGGACCCTGTCCTCCATCCAAATTCCGCACTGCAGTAAGCTTTGTGTTCTCACCAATGACTCATGAGTCAAAATGGAAAAAAAAATTAACGGAGCTCTACAGATTTTAAGTTAGGTTTTTCTTTGTGAGATCATTTAAAACTCTACCTTCTATAAAACCGTCAAACCTCACCTTCCTCCCTTTATCATTGTGGAAACTGAAAGTGTGGGTCCAACAACAGCAGTGATCCTGGGTTAAGAATGTAGAAGGGATCTAGAATTCACTGGATCATCCAGTAAGCATTTGTTACACACGTTTTAAATCTCAGCCTCTCTTCTAGGCACAGCAGGTAAAGCACTGAACAAAAGGCCCCTATTTTCACGGAACTTACATTCTGGTTGAGACAGAAAGTGCACTTGTAAATATTTTCAAGTTTTCCGTATAGCATGATGCTTTGACAAGTTTAAAAGTGAATTCTTCATGGCAGCAAAGGGCCCAGTCTGGAACATGCCTCTGATATGCAGACTAACCAATTCTACACCCTCTACTCTGCCCTGTCCTGCCTTTCCTGTGGAAATCCCTGTGAGGGCTTAGTTTACCACATTCCTTTGCTCCTGGCTTCTGCCTTCTGATAACCTTGTACTTTCTTATATGGTCCTTCCTGGAGTTCTGTGCCTCCTCTCTCTGGGACCTGTTTTTTCACTGGAACGTCTCCTGTGTATATTCTTGTGGCCATACCTCACTAACCACCACATAAAAGAATACACAACCTGTAATCCAACTAGTAAGACACTGAGACAAGAGGACTGCAAATTTGAGCTCAGGCTGGACAATGTAGATCCTCTCTTAAAATAAAAATTAAAGGTGGGGGGTGAGTTTCAATGTTAGAGTGTTTGTGTAGCAGGTGAGAGGCACTGGCATCAGTTTCCAACATCACACACACACACACACACACACACACACACACAGAGCTACACAAATCAACAAATTGATGCTATGGAGGATATGGGGCTGTGGTTTCCAGGAGTAAGGTTTGCTGTTGTATAGAGGGTGTGAGACCCAAAGGGGGAAGATCTGAAGGAAAACAATATGTGGAAGAATAGCCAAGAAGCCAGCATGACAGGAATGGAGTAAGCCAAGGTAAGATTGCAGGAGAAAAGGTCAGAGAGAGAATGGCCCAGGCAGTTGTTAGAGTCTGTGGGGCTATTGCAAGTGCCTGAGTTTTCCTTTGAGTTTTATGGGAGGAATTGGGAGGCTTAGAATGGAAAGAATGACATGGTTTGACATACATGGTGAGACTGCGTCTAAGAGGGACAGTTGTAAAAGACCAAGTAGGAAGCCAATATGGTGATATGGGTATGAAGCAATGGTGTCTCAAGCCAGGACAATTGCAGAGGAGATGCTGAGAACTCATGTATATTATGGTGCAAGCAGGACTTAGTGTTTGGAGGTGGATTATAGGACAAAAAGGCAGGCAAGACATTTGACCTGAACAACTGGAAGAACAGAGTTCTTGTCAACTGAGATGTGGGAAGAGGGGGTGGATGGAAAGTTCTAAAATGCTGTTTGTACTTGTTCATGTAGATGTGTTAGATATTCAAATGGAGATGATAAGGAGGCAGTTGGTGGGGGATGAGACTGGCATTCAAAAGAGAAACCAGGACTGAAGATATAAATTTGGGTGTTGGTGTTTAAAACCATGAGACTGGATGAGATCACCTTGGGAGAGGATACAGCTAGCACAAGGAAGTCATGCAAGGAACAGCCCTCTGAGATTAACCCTGCAGGAAGGGGATATCCTCATGGTGGGAGAATTGGCTTCACTTACCATTGTGCCACATGTTTGACTTGTTACAAGTGTGAAGATTAAAGGAGCAACACTATGTCTTGGAAACTGGACCTCAACTCCTTCAGGGAGGGAAACAAACAAAATTCCTCAGCCAACAAATATCCTCTTTTCTCTGTCTCCAGTTCAGCTGGGATTTGAACAAGCAACCAGGAAGGGTCACTTTAGTAACTGCACCTCCAAGTATTCCTGGCCTCATCCTGTGCTGCTCTCTTTGCAGGGAGTCCTTTCTGCACTGGGGCAGAGGCTGGCAGCTGGAGGAAGGCGGCCCTCTAGGCAGCAAGACCTTGGAGAGGAGCTTTCCCACACATGCTACTCATTAGCTGAAAATGTCTCAGTGTTTCCATTCTCCTTATAATGAGTCGTCAAAAGGGCAGGAACCCTACTAGGCAGTTAGTAAAAATGATGAAGGGTGTTGTGATTTGTGCAAAGGAAAGAAATAGAATGGCAGGCTAGGACCATGGAAGACTGCCATGGATGTCTTTTTCCACAGCTGTTGATGTTTATCTCCATAACTAGATTACAAGGGGAAATGACATAGACTGGAGAAAGAAACCCTAGAAATGCTTCCCCGAGTTTTTCCCTTCCTTAGGTTTTCTGTTACCACCTAGGATTCCTTAGGACTTTTAGCCTCAGCTACAAAAAGGATCCACAGAGAAGTGACATTGGAGAAATAAAAGCAGCAGAGAGACAGTATATGTTGCTATACCAGCTCCCAGCCCAATTTCAGAGACTCTATCATTTTCCCACGTAAGTGTCATTTTAATGACCCTTGTATGGCCTTGGTGTGCCTCCTCACCCACTCCCACTGCCAGCTCGATCCTTTTCACCTTTTCTTTTTCGTTTGACAAATGAACATGGGCAGACACAACTACTGTAGTCTTCAAAGCCTCAGTTGGCTCATGCCTGTCTAAAGGTCTAAAATTCTGCCCTCCTCTCACATTCACTAGAGACTCTACCCTTTGATTTTCCTCTAAGACAGAAAGTAGTTCAGGGACCTCCCATCTGAAAGCTTGGGTAGTGGTTATGCAGCCAGGATGGGGCTTCTTCAAGGGGCCTCTGGGAGCATGGCACATGGCACTGCACATAAGGATTCTGAGTTCCCTGGAGAGTTAGAAGGAGAAAACTCATTCGCTTACCTTCAACCAAGGTCTTAGAGTACTAAAATGAATTAAAGGTCACCATGTTTCTTACACCTGGTGAGATGTTCCTGTATTTGTTGTAACTAAATGCCACATGCAAGCAGCAATGGCAGTCAGTAAAAACAGTGTCTTTTCTGTCCCCCGTATGTGTGGTGTCCCTATTGGATATCAGGGGACTATTGGATATCAGGTAAGTATTGAAAGGTATCTTTTGTACTCAACAAAAATTTAGTGAAAACATTGGTTGTTTTAGGTACATTTTCTGATCTCAAGATTGCCTCACCCATTTAGCATAGGAAGCTTCCCCATCTGAGATTTCCACCCATGCATTTATTTATTCAGTGCCTTTTTACTGAATGGCACTGTGCCCCAGATTTGGTACTTTGGTAAACAAGGTGCATGAATTTTACAGTAAAATTGTCAGGAAAGGCAAAGAAATAAACAAGACCAATCCATCAGATCACGACGCATTTTAGTAAGTGCTATGAGATACTTGTGGGCTGCTAGCCCAGAGGGTGAGGTCTGCTGAGCTGCAGCTAAACATAGAAGTAAAAGCAAGTCGCATAGCAGAATTTTAGAACAGAATTTCTTACCCCCAAGCTTGGATACTGACAATATTCATGATCTCAGTAAGGACAATCACAACCCCCAAAATGCCTTTCAAATGATGTGACCTTGATTCTATGAGGAAAATAATCCAAAGGAACAGCCCATTTGCCCCAGAAATGAACAGTATTGTTTGTCTAACCTAATGGCTATTCTCTGCATGCACTGCCCTCATTCTCCTGATCTTGTGTTGTGTAGGGAGGCCTTTTTTGACCTTATTCCTGAGACAGTTGCCTAAAGTTCATGATTTTGCACTTTTTTGGGGGAAAAGTAGATCATACCAACTCCTTGAGAGAGCTGGGGTATAGAGAATTCAGAAGAAGCAATAGGAGCTGACATCTCCTCTATTTAAATTGCTTCCCTGCACTAAGAGGATGCAATGTGTGATACAGTCCTATGACATGTCAATTTGTCTTGATAAGACCTCAAGCCACATATCCTCTTCTATGGCAATTATAATCAGAGTCCTAAGTGTGATCAGGTGTCTTCAAAGTCTTCTTTTAAATCTCACTTAGATCAATAACAGATCTAAGTGAGGTTTAACACACACACACACACACACACACACACACACACACACCCCTCTTCTACAAAGAACTACCAAACTGATTTTATGATAAAACATAGAAGAAAAACCAAACCAAAGCTTTGTTCTGTTCCAGGAAGGAAGAGGTCTCTAAAGTACCTTTTTTTAAAATCAGTACCAGGGATCCAACTCACGACTACGTGCTTGCAATGCAGGCGCTTATGCCGCTGAGCTAAATTCCCAGCCCTTCTAAAGTACCTTTTATTTCTAGCCTGATCCTAGTCCTGAAAACTGTCTCATCAGCTTCAAGTATATCGCTCCTCTTTTGTTTATCATAGATCCAAGCCAGGAGCACCCCCTGATATTTGTGATATGATCATGACCCTCGCTCCCTGTTCACACCATGCTTTCATTTGAATCCTATCCTTACCCTCAGGTACGGAAGCCTCAGTCTCCAGCCCTCCTCTGGTCCCTCCAGATTTACTTGTCTTCTATGGCTCCCTTTCCTTGTTTTGCCTCCTTTCTTTAGTTCCCAGGGAAAGCTTTTCACCCCAACTTGACCTCACCTGACTCAAATCCCTCAGTGCAAGAACTTGGTAACCTTTCCTCTATCTTTCCACTTTTGTTTCTCTTTCCTCTAACTCACTTTTGGCAAGCATGGACTCATATGGATGGTACTTTTCCTAATAGAACACATCAGACTAAGCATCGCGGTGGCTGAGTAGTATTTTAAGCTAAGCCTTTTCATAGTATGTTTTTGGTTGCTGCAACTGGACACCTGAGGATGGATAATTTATAAAGAACATATATTTATTTATTAGAGTTCTGAAGATAAGGAAGTATAGGGTTGAAGGGCCATATCTGGTGAGGGCCTTCTTGCTGGCAGGAACTTTCTGTAGAGTTCCAAAATGGCACAGAGGCTCACAGGGCAAGAGAGAGCAAACAAGAGACATCTCACTTTTCTAAGAAAGCCAAACACCCAGGGATCCATCAGTTCTCCAATCCCCTCCTGACTCCTTCATCTTCTAAAGGCCCCACCTTTTCAAACATGATTCATGATTTCATGAATCATGTTTCAAACATGATTTTGAGGATTAAGCTTTCAGCACATGAAATTTGAGAAACACATTCAAGTCATAGCAGACTCTGAAGTGGATTTCAGTCTGTCCACTTCTCTCCTCATCTTCATTATCATCTTATCCTTTTGCTCCTAGTCCTGTCTGGGAAAACTCCATTGGAACGAACTTGGTGTTCAAACTCTTTGGTTTGCATCTCAGATTTGGACTAATCTTCTTCTTCATGATCTAGTGCAAAATGGGGTTTCATATCCTTTTTAAGGAAAAACTCCTCTTCCCTTTCCCTTTCCTTTCTCTCCACTCCCTTCACTTCTCCTCTCTTTCCCTTTTTCCTTTCCTCTCCCCTCTCTCTCCATCTATCTCCATCTCACTCCCTCCCTTTCTGAGTCACAGACTCTAGCTACCATCTAGCCACAAGAGTGGGAGTAACACCAGTCATTTAATTCAAATTTAAATCTATCTAACCCCAAAGTTTAACAGGTATACTGACCTATCTCCTGCAGTGAAAAATTCACAGGCATGATTAGAATAGAGGTGAGCTAATAAGTTCTGTAGTTGGAACACATGGGAAAAGAGTCAACCCACTGAGCACTGTTGGTAGCATAGAAGCCTGTGGCCAGTTAACCTGGGATGGCAAGTGCCCAACCATGGCATAATATGTCTCGATAGAAATATAAGGGGTGATCAAAATACGTGGTAAATAGTTATATTTTTTTTAAAAGTGCAGTAAAAGGCACATTGCCATTAATTCCCTTCAATATATTTCCCTATGCTTTGAACACACTTATTGTTCTTGACATTTTCTGAAGCAGTTCTGAAAGGTCTTTAGGAGGTGTGGTCTAAAACACTGCTGCTAAGTGCCACCCGGAGAAAAAAGAAGGCTTGTAAAAACACTGTGGTGTTCTTCATCAGCTATATTTTCTGCATCTGGCACCATATGACTTCTGGCTCTTCCCCAAAGTCAGAATGACTGTGGAAGGTAAATGTCTCAAGGCAGCCATGATAGTCCGGCTAAAGACACAGTTGCATCAGAGAGAGGGAAGAATGTGTTCAAAGTGAGGGGGAGAATTTGTGGGATAATGGAAATGCATTTTTTACCTTAAGAAGTATTTTTAAAATTTAATAATTTATCACATTTTTCTATTGCATCTTATATGTCTTTGTATTTCCTAGGCATCTAGCATCTATTCTGGCAACTGCTATTGAATCGCACTGCTATCTCTAGAGAAGCACCCCTGTGAACACCAGTTAGAGTATAAAAAATCTTGGGAAATGAGCATATGGTTGTTAAGTTACCTCCTCTAACACTCTGTCATTGAAAGAACTTTCTTTTTGAACAGAGGTATAAGACTTTAAGAAAACTCAGTATTAAAGTTTCAGGGTGGCAAAAATGATTAGTAAGCTAAGAAGTACCTATGCTTTTAAAATAGGATCACTATGTAATTCCTTTAAACCTGAGACAATATTACCTGCTAGAACATGATATTTTTCACAATAAATTCTGAGAATAACCAAAAAACCTAGGTGAGTAATTCTGCTCCCAAGAAGGTGTGATTTTTCAGTTATGCTTTTCCCTGTTTCTTCATATGACTGAAAACCCTGAAGCCATTATATACAAAGCAAATGTAAGAAGATTTCCAAAGGTAATAGAAGAAAGTGAACTGTGTGGGGACTTTGGGATCCATGAGAAAAACAGTTGAGTCCCTCAGATGTCCTAAACCTAGAAATGAAGAAGTTGGCAAGCTAGAAATGCCAATAGGCACCAACAAAAAATAGTCTCACCAAAAGTCTGCTTTCTAACCCAGGAAGCAGTAAATGAGCAGTCTAGTAAGACAGAGAACTTTTAAACTATAACTTCTCCACTCCATCTAGTACCACAGAAAAAAACTTGGGCTCACTCTTACCCATGCCAGGAGAGGCCTAGTAGAGCTTCCAGGGTTCCACACTAATAAAGCTATAATAAACTTCCCTGATAAAAATCCCTTACTTCCGCCACTCCCCTTGGGGGTGTTAGAAAATACTGAGTATAAAACCAGTGGTTTATTCCTGTCAAGTGATAACTAGTACCCCCACTGCAGCATCAGTAGAGACTAGATGGGATCCTGGACTTCTACGCCACTCAGCAATGAAAGGCTGCCATAACCTTTATCACTTCTCTTCCTCACTCCCAACAAATATGGTGTCAGAAAAGATCTAGTAGAGAGTCAGGACCTTCATCATGGCAGCAGTGTGGTCATGACATCTGTGGAGGCCACACGTAAAGCAACTATGAGGCTTCTAGCCAGGGATGTGTCAGTGGAGTACTACTGAGAAACCAAAACAGCTACCTGAAGCAGAAGTGATGAAAAAGTCCCTTCACTGTCAATTATTATGGCTTAAATCTAGATGTCCCTCCAAAGCCTAATACATTCATGGCTGTGTGATACTGAATTATGGGTATGATGTGTGATAACTGGATCAGTCCGCCAATTGGTTTCCCATGGTTTTTGATTGTAGGGTAACAGAAGAGGGAAGTCCCACCATGAGGGTGGGTGACATCAGTCAATAGGCTTGTAGTCTGGCTAATTTACAAAAGGGAAGAAGGAAGGCAAACTCACTATTTCCTGCCTACCCTGTCATGGACCATTTCTTTTATATCATCCCTCTAGGCCATGCCCCCTTGCCTTAGAGCCAACTGAGTATGGACTGAAAACTTTACAAGCTGTGAGTCAAACTAAACCTCTCCTCTTTTAACTTGTGAGTTTCAGTTATTTTGTCCCAGTGGTGAAGAAGTAACTAACACATCTGTAGAGTTTCGACATAGATAGAGACTTGTATCTTTATACAGCAAAAGTAGCATGATAACCTAATTTCCCCTATCAAAATGATACAGAAAGGGCTATCTCTAACAGAGGTTTACATAATATCCAGAGTTGCCTAGCATAATACCCAAAATGTTCAGGTTTTGTTAAAAATCACTCATTCTACCAGGAAACAGAAGATGTTAAACTCAATAAGAAAAGGAAAACAATAGATTCCTTTGCCAAAATGATGGTAAAGTAATTTGACAATGATTTTGCAGCAGTCAATTTAAAAATGTTTCATGGAGAAATTAAGAGAATATGTGGAAAAATGTAAAAATTAGAATGTCTTAACAGTGTAAGAGAGAGTTTCTGCAAAAACCTCAAAGTATAATGAGTAAATGGAAATTTTAGCAATGAAAAACACAATAACTAAAAAAAATCACAGAGGATGGTTGAACACAAAATGGAGGGGGCAGAGGAAAGAATCAGTGAACTGAAAGACAGAACAATAGAAAATACTCAACTTGAACAACAGAAAGACATATAATGAAGGAAAAAGTGAGTAGAGCATCAGAAACCAGTGAAAATTTTTTAAAAAATCAAATTTTTGTCATCAGAGTACCGGAAGAAAATAAGGGCTAACAAGAAGTACTACAAGAAAAGGTGGCTGGAAAATACCCAAATTTGGCAAAAGACATAAATCTATAGATTCAAGAATTTAACCAAATCATCAGATAACACAAACTAAGTAAATCTACACCAACTTCACCATAGCCAAATTTCTGAAAACTAGACAAAAAATTTTGAAAGCAGTGGGAAAGAAAGAATAACTTACCTATTAGAAGAATATAACTCAAATTATAATGGTTTTTCTCATCAGAAACCATACAGATGAGAATGAAGTGACACAATAGCTTTTAAGTGCTAAAAGAAAAGAACCACTAACTCAGAATTCTACCTAGTAAAAATATCTTTCAGAAATAAAGAAATCAAGAGATTCTTGGAAGAACAAAAGAATTTTCATCAGCAGAGCTACACTAAAAATAATAAATAAAAGAAGTGCTCAAAACAAAAAATAAATGATAAAAGAAGGAATTCTGGAAGAAAGAAGAAGCATAAGAAGAAATATTAGTAAAATACATGAAGTAAAAAATTAATATTGTTTTTTGTGGTTCTGAATATATGTGGAGAAAATACTTAAGACAATTATAAAAGTAGAATAGTAAAGAGAAATAAAGAGAAGTAAGGTTTCTCTGCTTCCATTGCACTGGTAAAATGTTGACTTGAGTACACTGTGGTAAATTAATGTATGTACTGTACAATGTCATACAACAGAAACCACTAAAACTATAGACACTCAAATATAGACACTCAAAAGTACAATAGGTGAGCAAAAATGAAATTCTGACCAATGTTCGAGTAACTACAGGAAAAAAAAGTGAAAATCAGAAGAAACTAAAATATACAATGATAGACTTTAAACCTGAACATGTCAATATTTACACTAAATACAAATGGCCTAAATGTATCAATTAAAAGAAGTTGACAATGAGTTTAAAAAAATGACCCAATTATATACTACCTGCAAGAAATTCACATCTTGTGCATAATAATATAAGCAAGCTTGTAACAAAAGAATAGAAAAAGCCATACAAAAAATATTTAAAAAGAGAAAACATTAATTATGTATATTAATACTATAAAATCAACTTCAGAGGAAAGAAAATGACTAGAGAGAGAGAAAGACATTATATGATGGTAAAAGACTCAGTCCACCAAAAAGGCACAGTGCTTCTTTACATGTATTTGCCAAACAAAAGAGCTGCAAAATATGTGTAGCAAAATGGGTAGAACTGAAAGGAGAAACAAAGCCATAATTGTATATAGATACTACAACATCCTTTGGCAATAATTGATAGAAAGCAGGCAGAATTGCTAAGGATATAGAATAACTCAGCACTATTAACCAACAGGATTTGGCTGAAATTTGTAGTGCACACCCCTGAAAAAATGGTACTTATTATTCATTCAACTGTCCATGGAACACACAACAAGATAAACTATGTCTTGGTTTCTAAAAATTTAACAAATTTAAAAGAGTTGAAATCATATACTGTGTTCTTTGACCAAATGGAATTAAAGTAAAAATCAATAATAGACAGATACAGAAAATTATCCAGATATTTAGAAACCAACACATTTCTAAATAATCCTTGTTTTAAAGAGGAAGTTTCAAGAAAAAGTTTTAAAAGACTACATTGAGATGAATGAAAATGAAAATAACAAGATCTGTGGGACCAATCTTGCTAAAGCAGTCCCGAGGGGAATTTATAGCACTAAAAGCATACAGTTAGAAAAGAAGAATATTGTTAAATAAATATTCCAGAAAAAGAAGAGCAAAAATAAATGCAGTCTAAGCAGAAGGAATAAAGTAATAGGAACATAAACAATGAAATCAAAAGTGCAAAAACCATTGAGAAAAATCAACAAAACCAAGATTTTGTTCTTTGAAAAATATCAATAAAACAGACAAATTTCTAACAAAACCAACAGTGGAAAAAGCAGAGAAGCTGAAAATGCTCCAATATCAGGAGTGAAACAGAATATTAAATTTTTAAATTTTTATTAGTACAATTTGCAGTACATAATGTTTACACGACTTGAAAAATTGGACTTCTGCAAAAATGAAGAAATGTTTCCTCTGTGAAAGATTTTATTAAGAGGCTAAAAAGGTAAGATCAGACTGGAAAGATATCTACAAAGTATAATATGACTTGGGCCTATGAGACATAAAGAATTCTCAGAGCTCATAAGAAAACAGAAATAACCACTTAAAATTTTTAATATGAATGCAGACATTTCACCAAAGAAAATATCAGACGTCAAAGAAGCACATGAAAAGTTTCTTAATTTCATTAGTCACTAGGGAAATATAAACTAAATAATAACAAAACATCACTATATTCATATTAAAATATTGACCATTTCATCTTGAGAATAAAGAATCAAAACCCCCAGATATGACTGGTGGGAATGTAATATACTACACTCTTGGAAAAACAGTTCTCAAAGGTAAGAAATGCATTTGAATTTCTCCATGATGACTGTCTCACTAGATAAGTTCTTCCATTTCAAGACAATCACATAATTTATAACTCTGAACACCTCTACTCCTTCTCTAAGGGAAACTTACCCCAAGAAGGCAAAACAAAACAACCACCATGTACCATAATCAACGAACTGCCACAGAATCTTTATTGCAGACAGCAGACTCAATAAGCCTTTTCCAGAAATTTTGCCAAATAAACAACTCTAACACATAACAATTATTAACCAAACATTTATATAAGTATTACATAGAATCTATGGCATACAGCGTAATAGGAAAGTAGCTGAATTCTTCAGAAAAGATGGCTCTCTGACAAAATAATGTACTGCTATCACATTGTTTCAATCCAAGTTTGGCATTATAGTACCAAAATAAGCTAATTAGCAAAAGTATTTCATATTGAGCTCTCCAGTGTTTGGGTTATTATGATTCATGTTTAAAAAGATAAAAATAAACATATTTTATGGTATTATTTATATTTTTGTCAGCTTTTCTGCTATTTGGATTTACTTTATACAATTTTATTTTGTTATAATAAAGTACGATACTGATAACATAAAAAAAAAAGAAAAACAGTTCATCTACGTCTTAAACCATTGAGCACATAACATGATAAATACATGATATAGTTGTTCCATTCCTAGGCTATTTACTTAAGATACATAAAAGGTATAACCTTGTGAAATCTATTTGTGAATATTCATCATAGTTTTATTTCTTTGTAATAGCTCCACAGTGGAAATAATTCAAATGTCCACCAGCAGGATAATGGATAAGTAAACTGTTATTACACAGTTACCAAATCAACTGGAATATTACCAATAAAAAGGAATGAGCTATTGATACTTATTTCAACATGGAGGAATATAACTTTGCTGAGTGAAAGAACTTGTTCAAAACAGAATATACCTCATATATGATTTCATTCAGATAAAATGCTAGGAAATTAAAACAAATCTGTACTGACAGAAAGCAGATCTGCAGTGGTTTGAAGATGGGGGTAGGAGATATATGGAGAGGGGCTAAGAAAGGGTTTGGGGAAGCATTTGAAGGGTGTGCAGATGCTCATGATCTTGATGGGCGTGATGGTTTCACGTGTTGATATGTAGGTCAAAATTCTTCAGACTGCTTACTGTAAATGTGCAGTCTACCAAATACACATACTAAAAGCTTATGTGAGTCAAGTTTTAGCCATTGATTACAATTACTAGAGAAGCATTTACTTCAGTTATTATTTGTGAAGTACATCTCTCATCAGCCATAATCAGTCACAAAATGGCAGACATCCTAGGTGTGGTGGTACACACCTGTAATCAGCACTTTGTGAGGCTGAGGCAGGAGCATTTCAAGATTGAGCCCAGCTTGGGAAATTTAGTAACTTAGAAAAAAGTTGTCTCAACATAAAAAATAAAAACGAATAGAGATGTAGCTCAGTGTGAAAACCCTGAATTCAATCCCCAGTACTTCAAAAGAAAAGAAAAAGTAAGCATGTAAATAATTAATAGTTTTTGGTTCCTTCCAAAGTCATCATAATTAAATTATAATAGTTATCTAGTTTCAGGGAAGTCAGACAATTCAAACAATTTTTTCCTAACCAAATGTGGAAAGTTTCAATTTAGAGTTATGGTTATTGAAATACAGTATTTGTTATAATGAAAGAAAATACACAGAAATAAAAGGTTTTAAATGAAGAAAAGAGGCTTTAAAATTAAAGAGCTCTCTCTTTATTTAAAATAGGTCTTGGCTTATAAAACCTTCCATTTCACATAACTTTGGAGAGAAATATTTATCCCATAAAATAAAAGGGCTTGTAAAACAAAGTGGTCAGAATGACCCAAAGCAATAGCCAGTGTCAATAACCACTGAAATTTCTGTGGAGCTGTTCCTCAAATTGCCTTTTTCTAATTTGAATTTTTATTTTTGAGATGTATTCTTTCATTTCCCAAATCCTGCCCTTGTGAATGAATGAATGCATTCACGCAAGTTGCATATGAAATCTGTTCTGCATTTACTAGCCATAAGAATGTCTTTCTAAAGTCGCATGATTAGAGTTAAAGACACCTTCAATACAATTCCTGAAGTTGGTTTTCTTCATGCCAAAGTACTTCATGGGTAGCCCTGAAACCACGTATTAGCTGTCTTCTTGATTCTGCCAGGTTTTAAAAACCATGGCCCAGGTGTGGTTGTGCATACTGTAATCCCAGCACTTGAGAGGATGAGGCAGGAGGATCACTGCAGGTTTGAGGCCAGCCTAGGCAATACAGTAAGTCCAAGGCCAACCTGAGCTACATAGCAAGACTGTCTCAAAAACAAACAAACCAATAAATACATAAATAAATGGAAAAAAATCATGTAAAAGAGAAGGGCTTTTGCTAAACCTATAGCTATTATAAAGCAAATTATTCTCAGCACTAGAATCTCACTGGCTTAATGTGCAGAGAAAATCACATCAATGATGATCAAATAAAGATTCTTCAGATAGAAATCCAAAGAGGAGGCGGCATCAGCTCAAAGCACTGGAACTAAGTCTGGAGCTAAGATGGTGTTTGTGGAGAGAAAGTGGATGAAAGCAAAAGCTTAAGTCAGGTTACCTCAGTGTGCTCTTCCTCAGATGATGCTGGTGCCTATCCTCAGAGGCCACAGAAGGGAACAGAAGACAGGTGAGAACTGTCAAGTCCCAGCCTAAGGCACTGAGACTGTAAAACACGACTAGCCTTTGATGGTGCCTGAAGACACCCTCAACATCACAGCAACTGAAAAAATGTACGTGACTCCCATGAATTAACAGGTCAGCATCTATGTCTAAGTAGAACATTTTGATAGGAAGAGCAAGATTACAGGAGATCATCTAGAACAGGAATCAGTAGCAGGAGTCAGTGCTTGCATCAAATATATCCCATGACCTGTTTTTCTAAGTAAATCTTTATTGGAACATAGCTCTGTTCATATCCTACAAATGGCAGGATTGAGTAGTTGAGAGAGATTCCGCAGGGTTTGCAAAGCCCAAAAATATATTCTACCTGGCCCTGTATAGAAAATCTTTGGTGACTTCTGTTCTAGACGATCACGGTGAGGCTTGAAGTCAGCACTGTAGCTCCATTTGATATGTTTGGCTTGGCATGGGCGGAAGGGAATCTTCGAAGAGAGTCTGAGTAAGATCTAGATAGGATGCGAAGACCACAATAGAGTTCAGGGGTTCAGGGATAGAGAGAGATCAAAGCAAAATGTCAGTTCTATAAATAGGACAAATATCTCAGGGATTAAGGTGAGAATAGGACTCAGCAGGCTTGTGGCGTCCAAGCGCACCTTGTCATGGAAGATACCAAGGCAAGGATATAGCAAGTACCATTTCACAGATTTTCTCATTGGTTTGAGCCAATGGTTAAATTTAAGAGCTCCGTGGTGAGTAGAGCCTAAAGGTGGATGTTGCCCTAGGAGGAATGAACCATCAAGTCCAGAGAACCTTCCTACCTTTTGCTGGATGGCAGAGGATGGAGATAGTCACTCCATGCCCTATTCAATGTGGTAGCTTATTACCCTCATCAACCAAAGATGATGAGATTGAAATCTAAATATCTCCTAGGTGAGGTTACCCGATTTAGCATGTAAAATTACAAAACACCTAGTTAAACTGGAATTTCAGATAAGCAAAGAAAAAAACAACATATCTGAAATTTTGCATTGGAGGTTACTAAAAATTATTCATTATTTGAAACTCACACATCAGTGAGAGTGGTGCTTTTTGTCTGGCAGCACTACTCACAGGACACTGACCACCTTTGTAATACATTATGATCAAATTAAACAATGTTTTAAATCCTGGAGCAGTAAGAAATTTCTAGGCCTCTTGTCCTTTTTTCATCTTCCTTTCTCTGCATGACACTTTCCTCACCTACTTTTATCTCCTCCCTGCCACCTCCATTCCAGGAGAAAGGACCAATCACAGCTACCAGCACTTTCCAGCGTTATAATATATGGCTTTAACTGCTATGGGTCAAATGGAAGAAGGGCTGGAAACAGAAAGAAGAAGTCAGGCTTCTTAAAGTGACTCACAGGAAGGAAATCTGGCCAACAGTCAGTTGGATGATTGGCTTCTGACTCATTGGAGGTTTCTTTGCTAGAGATTTGCAGCTGTCTATCACTGATAGTGAGATGAAAGTTAGTTTGCTATCAACCAACCACTGATATTTCCCTAGCTTCGTGTGCCATGCAGTTTGGGTTGAGACTTAGATTTAGATTAAGTGCTGGGTACTTGCTGGTTCCAAATATTGAATTAAAATGGGTATTGTGAGGTTTTACAGAAAGCCTTAGAGCCATGCTCATGGCTTCAAAGCTTTGTGTTGGTACTGTAGCCTCAGAAGATGTTCTTGTGAAGTGTTCAACAGGAGTCAAATTTGTGTCATTTGTACTATTCTGTGGTTGCAAGGATAAACCTCACCTGCAGTGAAGAGGATGTAGATTAAGATTATTTGCAGTGATGACTTTAAGAATATACGGAAAAACCTTAGAAACATGTTAAATGGATATTGTTTTCATTCTCGCCCCGGCAGTCATTCTCCAGCAGCCTTTCCACTATGTGGCAATGTATTGGAGGGACCCATCTGCTCTGGGTCCAAGAGCCTGCCATGCAGCTGTTAGGAGCACATCCAGCTGGTCACACCTTAACACTGTTTCATCTTTCAACCTGAGACCACCCTGTTCCCAGGCAGTCCCTAGAAATGGCTGAGCACACAGGGGATGCTACAGCTTGGCTCTTTCTTTACAATATGGAGGCCCTAAATGAGCAGTCTTTGTTCTACAGTTCCTCCTTGAGTTGACCAAAACTGTTTCAGTTCTGCATTGGGGTCTGGGGCTCAACTTTATTAATCTTATTTCTTCTCCCTTTTATTTTCCTAAGTGTTGTTGCCCAATACAACAGAATGAATGTGCCCCTCTCCCTCAATTCTTAGGTTGAAATCTTAACTCTGCATTGGTGGTATTTGCAGGTAGTGCAGGTGGGAGGTAAATAGGCCAGGGGGTAGAGCCCAGGATTAGTGCCCTTATAAAAGAGACCTTGTAGGGCTCTTTCCATTTTTATGCTTTAAGCTGGAATCTACAATCAGGATGCAGAAAAGAAACATACTGGCATCCTGATTTTAAAACTCGAAACACCAGAACTATAGGACATAAATTCTGTTGTTTGAGTCACCTGGTCTATAGTATTATGTCATAGCAGTTCAAACTTTCATAGACACCCAACAAACTTATTATCATTTCTAACCCTACTCAGTGTTTCCTTCCCTGAAGAGATGATTTGGCATAACCATCATTGCCCCTTGGAATTGGCCAGTAAAGTATCAATCATTAAGAGAAAAGGCATTTGGAGGGGAAAGATGTCATCTGAAAGGAAGAAGAGGAAAGAGAAAGTCCATACTTTCTGTCCAAGAAAAACGAGGTTCAGAAGAGAGAGGCAGGACCAATCTTCAAATATCAGGATTTTGTCTTTCCCCACCCTTTCAGGATCAAGCCTCCTGAGGATGAAACTATAGTAGTGTTTGGAAAGATATGTACAAGCTAAGAATATAGCATAGAGGGGGCTGAAAGCACATAGGAGAAGACTCACATTTGTCCTAGCCCTGTGTCTGACATGGTATTAGTGAGATAGTGCAGCATTGATAGGAGGACCTTCAAAGATAGCAGTGTGATGTGTCTCTGTGTTTCCATGGGCCCTGGTGAAGGCAGAGAGGTCTAAGGGGGGATCATTAGAAATGCAGAGGTCTAGGATGACTAAGCACTTTGATTTCTAGGGACAAGTACAATGTCAGTGTTCTGTGGCAATGGACGACATTGCATGCTAATGAACAAACTAGACCAGTAGCACCTCAAAGGGTACTAGCGTATGAATGTGACCCAAAGATTGGCAGAGGAGCCCAATAAGATCAGAGATCCCTATGCTGATTTCCCCACTCAGAGCCACGTGATAATGAAGCTTTCACTAACCATGGAATCATGTGCTGACTTCAGAGGACCAGGCTACTAGAGACCAGCATATATAGTGAAATCAAATTATATGGTGAATGGTTCAATTTTAAAAATTGTTACAGTGAAACACACATTGCCATTAGTCCTCCTCAAAATACTCCTCCTTTCTCTGGGACACACTTATCCCATCCTTCTTGCCACTTTTGAAGCACTGCTAGAAGTCCTATCTTTAAGAAGTAGGATAAGAGATTCAGTAAATGCTTCTGCCATGTGCTTTACAACAGAAAAGCTGTCTTGTAAAAACATTATGGTGTGTTCCCCTCTATCTTATTCACCAATTCTGATACCATGCAATTTCTGGTTCTTTTACAAAGTCAAAATGACCATGAAAGATAAATAGTTTGAATTGATTGAGGACATTGAAGCAGCGAGGACAGTGCAACTAAATGATATAGGGTGTGTTGATTACTTTTCTCTCATTGATAGGACAAAATACCCAACACCCAAATTTAAGGAAAGAAAAGTTTATTTAGCTCACAGTTTGTGGAGATTTCAGTCCATAATCTGCTGGCTCCAAGGCAGGGTTGCATGGCACAGTGGCAACTGTTCATGGCATCAGAACACAACAAGCAACAAGAACAAAAAGGGAGGAGCACATGCAGACAAGACTCTTTCTGTCCCTTATATTATATGTAGGTTATACCTACTTGAGTGTAGCACTTTCACCTATAATCCCAGCCTTGAACCATGAATCAATCACAAACTCTAGAAGCCTGCCCTCATGACCACATGAGGCTTTGGGGGACATCCATACACAAACCTTAACATTTTGCCACTGATCTCTCAAAGACTTATGCACATCCTTTATGCAAAAGGCATTTAGTCCATCTCTAAGAGTTACCAAAATCTTAAAAGTTTTAGCATTGCTGAAAAGTCCAAGTCCCAAGTCTCCTCTGAGATCTAAGGCAAACTCTTAGCTGTGAGCCCCTGTACAAATGAAAAGTTAAATACTTCCAAACATTCAGTGGCACAAGATAAACATTACCATTCCAAAAGTTACAAACAGGGGGAATACAAAGGATTGAGACCAAAGTAAGTCCAAAATCCAGCAGGGCAAACAGTAAATCCTGTAGTTCCATATGGAACATCTGAAGAAATCTGTAGTAAACTGTGAGCTCCAAAAGGCTTGTGTAACTCCACCTCTGTGGCACCTCTAGTGGTTATAGCTCCCAAGGCTTCTGTCTTAGACCTGTTCTACTCAATGCTTGCAGCTTTCCTTAGATGATCCACATTCCTGGCTTTTCCAAACTTCTGAGGTCTCCACTGCACTTTTGGCTTTACCCTCACAGCTTCACACACTGGCCTCTTAGGGCTACACTGCCTGGCCTCTCAAGGAATCTTAAATTGGGATGGAAGCCTCTTTAACCTCAGAACTCTTGCATTCTGCATGCATGTAAAACCAGTGCCACATGTATGATGCCAACACCCTGCCAGCTGGAGCAGTAGCCAGAATTTCTTCTCTCTTGACTTTAGAGGTTGAGTGCTTGGGTTGCTGAGTGCTCTGAGCCCGATTCTTAGAACAGACTCCACAGGCCACTACCATTCTGGAACCTTGTGTGGCTTCTGCTGCCACTGTAAAACATAGTGTGGGTGCCATTATTCTGGAACATGGTCTGTGGCCTTTTTATCAGATCAAAGTGTTTCACTTTTGTAGTTTTGAGGCTGCAAAAGGTGAAGACTTGCTGCTTCTTGTGATGCCCTTAGGCTATCTTTTCTATTCTCTCGTTTCTTCTCAGAAATCAAGATCTCTTCTGTTCTATCTTTGTAGTTCAAAGTTTTACTGGGGTTTCTTTTCTGGCCACACTCACACCACTTTAAATCAAGGCTCCTTGCTTTTGATTCTCAACATAAATCTGGCTAAAAGCCCCCCAACAGTAGCCACACCATTACCTCAACATTTGACTGCCTTGAAATTTCAATATTCATCTGCCAGATTAATTAGTCCAATGCCCTTAATCTCAGTCTCAGGCAAAATACAGACAAATTTTTGCCAATCTATAAAACACATGGCCTGGAGTCCAACAACTAATGCAGTCCTTCTTTCCAGCAGAAACCTCCCAAGCCTGGTCTTTTCCAGTAGGATTTCTATCAGCCTTCTAGTCTTCTGAGCTCTGGGCAGAATCTCTCATACAGAACAGCCTAAGGCATTCCAGCTTTACTCATTCAGGTGACATCTATGAAACTTTCCAAACTATTCCACAAGTCATTTCCAAAGGCTCTTGAGCCACATGCTCCAGTATAGTCATAGCAACATCCCCAGTTCTTTGCTACCAAATTTTGTGTTGGTTACTTTTCTCCCATTGCTGGGACAAAATACCCAACACCCAAATTTAAG
Source organism: Dolichotis patagonum (assembly GCA_004027295.1). NCBI lineage: Eukaryota > Metazoa > Chordata > Mammalia > Rodentia > Caviidae > Dolichotis > Dolichotis patagonum. The sequence goes on from PVJX010005122.1 coordinate 47,023, forward strand.
GAAAGAAAGGTTTATTTAGCTCAGTTTGTTGAGGTTCCAGTCCATAATCTGCTGGTTCCAAGACAGGGTTGCATGCACAGTGGCAACTATTCATGGCATCAGAAGGCAGAAAAAACAACAAGAGCAAAAAGGGAGGAGCACATGCAGAGAAGACTGTTTCTGTCCTTTATTTTGTATGTAGGTTATACCCACTTGAGTGTAGCACTCACACCCATAATCCCAGTGTTGAACCATGAATCAATCACAGACTCTAGAAGCCTGCCCACATGACCATATGAGGCTTTGGGGGACATCCAGACATAAACTGTAACATAGGGGAAACTATAACTCCCAACCCACTAGATGTCAAATACACCAGATTTGTGTCCCTAAAATTGAAAAATGAATTCTGAAGGACAAAAGAGTTTAACAGTAAGAAAAGTTCATTGGGGAATATAAATAGCTCCTGAAAGACAGGAGGGGTCCTGAAAGTGGGTTGTCACTGAGGGCTGTATAATTATCCCTATCACTTTTGCCAGGGATAATTATACAGCAAAGTCACAATGTGTGTACAATACAAGTCAAACTACAATCAACCTGTAAGATTGCAAATATAGTGTGTAGCTAATAACGATCCAATAGGGAAACAGGCCACATAGCAAAGGCACATGGAAAGAAAAAAGGAATTTTTGGGAAGGGATAAGTTGGGTCCAGATCCTCTGGTCACCTATCTGGGCAACTGATGCTTATCTGGACTTTACTGGATAAGATACCAATTACAGTACTAATACCAAGTTGTTGATTATCTCTTAAGAGAGGCATGTAGGCCTGATCACTGCATCTTTATCCTATGGCCTGGTCTTCTTCAGATGTGCCTCCAGCCACAATTCTGATATCTGTTTTTTTTTTCTGCTGACTTCCTTGATAACTTGGTTCTGTTCTGACTGTACATTAATTTCCATCTAGTTTATTTATAAAAACATAAAAAGAGACTTCCAGAACTGCCTCAGAGTATTTTGAGGGGGATTCATGACAATGTGCTTTTTTATTGTAATAGTTCTACTTGACTTTAAACATTCACAATACTTTTCAGTCATATCTCATATGCTGGGGAACTGTGTAAGTCTGGCCTAGTAGACTCCGTTGTACTTGAATAAAACATTTTCACTTGGAAAGTTAGTTCAAGATCCAGGGTAAAGAGTTAAGGAGGGTCAAACTTAGGTCTCTTAGGTCATCTTTGAATATTAGCTGCTTATGCAGAATGTCCACGGGCTGAATGAACTATAGCCTTTCTGGGTTGTGAGTATTTGACATCTCTCTAGATCACATATTTTGAGGAGTGGGAGTGAGCCACTGCTAAGAGCCAAGACAATTTCTGGTGATGTGTGGACACTATTAATTAACACTGGGTCACACCCAAAGTGTCCCTTTTCCAGTTTCTCTGAGTCCTTCTCATCAAGTCAGAAAGCATTGGTAGTGCTCTGTGCATGTAACACTTTTTAATCCCCCCTTCCAGACCATGAGAGCAAACTTCTGACCCAGATTATCGAAGCACCTCACTGCAATCTATTCTCCATGCAGCAACCAAGTTGGTCATCAAGAGAGGTCAAATCATGTCATTTTTCAACTTAAGATCCTCCAAAGGTTCCTGGTTTGACTCAGAAGGAAGCTGAAGTTCTTTGGTGGCCCTCCAGGCACTGCTGAGCTGACATTTCACAGTCTAACCTCACCCTTTTCACACCCCTCACACACAGAATACAGTTTGTCTGTTGCAAATTGTTATATAAATGTGTAATTTCTGTTGCCTATCTGTCTCACTAGAATGTAGGCTCTACGCCATGAGCTCAGGAACTTCTGCCTGTGTAGTTCACTGCTGTCTCCCCAACACGCAAACCAAGGCCTGGTGTGCAGCAGATGCTCACACTACAGGTACTAATTGAATGAATGAACTTCTGCACTGTCTCTTGTGTGTTATTTTCAATAACACCCTCACCTTCACTCCTGTTCTCTTTTAGTTCTCCTTCTCCTGGCAAAGCAAACACAAACAAAACAAACAACAAAATACCCTGAAAGATGCAGTGCCTATGTCCTCAGCTCATTTTCATAGGAATTATATATATTCCTTCCAGATGGGCGATTTGAGGCATGGAGTGTGGAAGGAAGAGATTTTGGGGAATTCTTGACCCAGTGCGCTCTGCCTCTCTGCCTGTGTCTCTCTCTGGTCCAAGCACCTCTCACCTCTGGCATCCGGAGCACCCTCACATTCCTGCCTGGTGAATTAGGCTTGGGGTCAGCCAGCAGCAAGGGTTCCAGTCTCCCTTCCCTGACTGCACAGCACCTAAACTCGGTGTACCAGGCAGTCGCTTCCCAGGGCCAAATAGCTGGGCCGCTGCGCCGTTTCATTGACTGATGATAAATCACAAGCACAAATCTGACGCGTGCTAGCCTAGAAGGAGGAGCAGGCCCCGCCCCGGTGTGCAGTTGATTCTGCCTGCTTGCAGCACGGTTACCGAGGAGATGCAAGGAACACTGAAGAGACCTACCTCTCTCCGGAGCGTGGGTGGCAGAAGACATCAATTAGCAAGGACAACACCCGAATTCTTGGCTCCGCCCCTCCTCCCACACCCCAAAAGTAGCCACAGGAGGAGCTGGGAAGACAGAGGTCAGTCTTCAGAACGCAAACCAGGGCTTCCTCATGGGTCTTCTGCACTTCATCAAGGAGGTTTTTGCTGGTGGACCTGGCGTCTCAAATCTGTGTTACAAGGAGAAAGAAAATACCTGTGGGGAGCATTTTGTTTCTGCCTTTTTTTTTTTTAAACGTCTGAGAGGGTCAGAAATGATGACTACCTGAGCTATTTTGCTCTGATTTGGAGGCAAAGCTAAAAATAGGCCTTCTGGTCACCCGGAAGCAGTGGAAGATTGAGTATAGATTCCTTCTCTGAGAGCAGCTGCCTCCTGCGGAATAAAGGGCTGCCCGGAAGCCTCCACTCCACCTGAGAAGGGACCACTCTTTGTAACCACTAACTCCAAAGAGGAGCCAGCCCAGCCCGTTCCCACGTGCCATGGCCAAAGAAGACCGCGATCTGACAAGCCTGTGAGAGTAATTACACAATGCTACTCCTGAAGGAGGCTCCTACTTTCATCTTTACAAAGCCTCCCACTCTTCTTCCCGAAAGAGTCAATTCATTTTTTTCTTTAGAGAAGAAGGCTTCTTTCCTCCCATTTTGCAGAGGAGAACAGGGGCTTGCAGTAACTTTCTGCTATCAAAAAGACAGCAGACAGTCATTACCAGGTCTCATAATCTTAAAATGTGGAGCGTTTCCCAGTCTCTCCTGATAAATGAGTTCCTCAGAAATGAGCTGAAGAGGGCTGAGTCCTGAAACCACCAGCGATTACTAATGAGGCTGCAGACTGCCTCTCTAAACCAGAAAGGCAAGAATCAGGAAGAGGAACTATACCACACCAGAGGACCTCAGTGTATCTCACGCATGCCCAATATTTACATGTATTCCTTCCTTGGTCTCCATAACAACGGGCAGAGATGCAAAAATGCCTGCTTGAGTGTTTGTTAGAGGATGACAAGAGAGTCTGCCAAGATCCTCTTTCTCCCAAGAGCAAGGCTATTTTCATCTACTGGCTTCATGACTTCTTCCAACAGCTATTTGGTCTGAAGGCTTTAAACAGCAGGAAGCCAGTGAATCCACTGGATAGGTATTTGAACCACTCAAAATGGAATGGCCTCATCTCTTGCTACATTTCCCAGGTAATTATTCACAGAGTCAGGAAAGGATTTTCTTATTATGAGGTCTCAATCATAAGGGACTGAGAGGTTGTGGTTTCCAGTTTTTAACCACAAATTTAAGGCGTGTCTCCATTTTTCTTATAATTTCCAAGCGTACACCATTACTTAATTCTCCCTGAAGAATCTAAATTGCTTTATGATGCATATGGGTCCATGGTTTGAGCTGAGGTTCTGAGCTAGCAAACAACATTGTTCTCAGACACTTCCCTTTTCTATCCCTTCTCCCATGTTACCCGTGAGGGTCCTACCTAACTACATTTCCATGAGGTTAAAATTGTGATTCAATTCTAGATGTGTGCCACAGACCATTTCATCTCTCAGAATCTTGCATGGTGGTTGTTAGTGTGTTGTGTGTCAAAAGTGTCTTTCTAAGTGCTTTGGGAGAAAGAATAAAAGAACTGCTGACCTTCCCCTCCACAAAGATCTTACAATCTAAGAACCAAGCTCTTCTATAGCATTCAACCAAGCATCGTACATTCAACAAGTGATCAACACAGGTGTCAAAACCCATATGAAAACGGATTCCCTGACCAAAACCCCAGTGGGGCCGGTTCCATGGACAGGCAGGGAGCCAACAGAGCTGCTCTGAGACTTACACTCAGCAAGTCTTGCTTTTGGTATAACATACTATGATTATTTCTTTGTGTTTTTAAAATTAATCCTTCTGTTTGTATTTTGTGAGTGAAGTGTCATAGGACAAAGAAACTCCTTCCCTTTTTGGGCCCTTGAGATTCCACCTTTCCTCCTTCTCATCCCTTACTCCTGTCATCCTCGAACGAGGGTAACTACTGAGTCAGGTTGGCAAGCATGGAGGCTTCGCCCTCTGCCCTTACAAAAGCCAGGGAGAGAGTACAGGGATGTTGTTGGGCATGCTCCGCATGGCACTTTGGGAGGAGCATGACAGAGCTGTCCTTGCTGTGAGCTGTTGTGTTTGTTGGGCAACTTGGTGGAGCCCATTCATCCTTTCTCATCCATATAACTAGCTTGTTCTAGCAGGGAGGTTGCCAAATCCCTGAGAATATCTAAGTTTGAGGAACAGGCTATGAGGAGCAGAGATTGACTTCCTTTAGCTGAGCTGGATTTTCATTTCATACTTGGCTCTCAGAATTACATAGTCCATTCAGATACTGGTTGAAGTACACACTCCCATGATTCCTTTCCTTTAATTTTAACAAGCCTTGAACGACTGTTCTGAGTGAGGTATTTGCAAGCCAATCCTAGTTTCCTATCAGTATGATTTTTTTTTTTAAAGTGGAATTCTATTCCTTAGAACTCATGCATTTCAACCATAAAAATACCCAAGTTAATTCTGGTCTGGGTAGAGAGAAATCACCTCATAAGTATATTTAACATAGTCATGAGATTTACAATTGAGCAATCCATGGTAAACATGCTCCACACTTAAACTCTTAGATGCATTTGTTTATTATGGAAAAATCAAGCCCATTGTAAAATTTACATTGTAAGTGTGCCTTGCGTAAGATTTGACAGTGAAGTCTGGATTGACTGAGGCTTTATTTTTAAAATTTGAACAGGCATTTTTATGTGGTAAAACATGTCATTTTGATGATGATTTCTTTTCAATACTCTTCTAACTTTAAGAAAGAAGAGTTATAAATAACAGGCATGAAATTCTGCCCAATGGTGTGTTTTAAATAGCTTAACACCTTGTGACTTTTCCTTTCCTTTTGCTCACCAGATAGGCCACTACATAGAAGGCTGATCAAGGCCAACACACATGCTCTGGGGAACTGCCAAGAGATGAGGCCAAAGTTTGAGTCCTGAGCAATAAGGAAAGTGTAGGGATAAATTAGTTCCTCCCTTTAAGGCACAGGTGGGACCCTCTTCTTGCCAAGAGATAGAGACCTGTAGCTGCTGGAGGAGGTGCTAAGAGGGTTAGGGCGACTGGCAGGCCTTGCTTGGTGGCTTACTCCCCTGAGCTGTCAGCAGGAGTCTGCCTGGTTCACACCAACTGTAGACACAGTTTGAATCCTGGCAGCCCACTGGAAGTTGCTGTCCACAGCCTAACACAGAGAGAGGCTTGTTTTACATTCTCCCTCTTGGAGTTGCTTTTGGGAAAGCACTGTTGTTTTAAATCAACATGAAGCTCACCCTAGTGTTAGGCTTTGGAAATATTATTAACAAATACGAAATGCTTGCTGTATGTGAGGCACTTATGCTATGTTTTTGGTTTTAAAAAAAATCCCAGTTCTCAAGGTATCATGATAAATTAGAAAAGATATATAAGCAAATGACTATAGGGTGCACAGAAATTGGTCATGGGGAAGTGTCAGTTAAAAGTTAAATGTCAGCTGTGATGCCACCTGGCTTAGGGACCTTGATCAAGCTCTACATCTTCTCCAGATGTTGCTTTCTTTGATGATGAAATAGATTTGTGACTGGGAGAAGAGAAGTTGTCTATCTGGTCTCCCAGTTACCTTTCTGTTTTAAAATTTCCTTACTCCTAGAAATAATCTGTTTCCATAGGCACCATTCTCTTTTACCTAGGTATAATTTTTGTAGGGACACGATAATGAAACACAAGTCAAGTGACTTAAACTGCATAATAATATTGTCTCATAGTTATGGAGATTAGAAAGCAGGAGATCAGGGTTGGTTTCTTCTGAGGGCTTTGATGGAGAATCTGTTCCATGCATCCTTCCTGGCTTCTGACTTACTTGCAGTCTTTGATGTTCCTTGGCTTGTAGAGCCCAGCCTTCATGTTAACATCGTGCTTTCCTCTGTGTGTCTACTTTTGTGCTTTGTATGAGGACATCATTCTACTGGAGTAAGGATCTGCCCTGCACCTACATAACTTCATCCTAACCAAATAACCTCATTTTACTTACATTTGAAAGACTCTGTTTCCAAACAAGGTCACATTCTAAGATACTGGTTGGACTTCAAAATATGGATTTGGGAAATACACAATTCAATCTGTAAGAATCAGTTTTACTCACTCTTTGGTCCATTCTAATTTAAGGTGGTAAATACTTCGCATTTCAGTTACCAGTTCTGGTCCATTAGAGTGATTTCCTGGAGGTCTGTGTATAGACAGGTTGTGAAGTGACATCCAGGATAGGGGGAAATGGAATTGGAACTTTTTTTATTTTGTCTTGAGTACAGAATATAAGGAATAGAGCTCCGTTATATATCAGATCACAAGAGAAGGTTATTTAAAAATTGCACTGCTCACCCCTGAAGTCCGAATCTCACCAAAAAGTTAAAAAATCTAAAAAAATAATTGTTGTTTTTAGATTTCTCCAATTGAGATAATCTTTTGGTCCTTGCCAATTTGCAGTCTCACAACAGACAATAATCCTGGCAGGGTCATCAAGCCTATCCCAGAGAGTGATCAAATCTCTAGGAGGATTTGTCTCCTCCATGGTGAGAGTTTTATTTGAAGGGAATGAAACATAGGGAGAAAAGAATCATGCAGCTTCTTTAAATATTTTCCCCAGTGAAGTAGAAGTTGAGAACTTGATTTGGCTGAAGAGCTGTAGCTGGAACCAGATGGGAAGTGAGCTTCTGAAAGCACCAATAATATTTTCACTCCTACTCTTGACACTTACAGCTTCAAAACCACCAGATGATGACAGCTGCTGTGGAAAGTCTAAGAGAGTGGAGGGATGTCCAACTTGAACCAGCCAAGTCTGATCACTGTGGATACAAAGAAAGTACTTCCACGAGATAAAAGGGAAGTGACTGCGAAATTCAGAGGCAAACTGAGCCATCCAAGGGAGTCCTTCATTCTTGTTTCATCTGCTGAGGTTCTTGAGGGAAGCCTGGTAGATGGACCAGGCCAAAGCCTACTCACTACCAGAGGGCTTTGATCTCAAGACATTTAGCCAAAGCATAATGGTCACTGACTTGAAACTTGCTCTTTGTAAGATTGGGATTGATACAGGATCTGTTTTATAGTTTCCTAATGGGAAGCTACCTTCTCTTCTATCATGTGGTCGGTTGATTGTATCAATGACCCTAAATTTCACTGTTTCCCGAATCTACCCCTTTGATAATAACTTGAAAATTGATTTGTGGCTTAGTCCTATAACTTGCTTTGACCTCAGCAAATGCGCTCCAAAAACTCTTGTTCTCCTTGACCCCTGCTTTCACCATAAGACATGCCTATGCTAGTCTGTGGGAAGTAAGTCAGAAGCACATGGAAGAGAAGTAGGTTATCTAACCAAGGCCATTCTAGACCAGTTATCCACAGTCTCCTCACAAATTAACCACAAGCACGTAAATAAGCCCAGCTGACATCAGCCAAGCCCAACCTAGATTAGAACATTCACTGAGCCTACTACTAAAGTGACGAGGAATCAGAATTTAAAAGCTCCCTAGTTTTGGATCAGTGTAAAGGATTATAGAGCTAATGCAGCATGAGAAGTTCTCTAACCAAAGCACAGGTTTGGAACGCAGAAGATTCTAGCACCTTAGTAGAAGCAGCGCTGCCAGGGCAGATAATTGGGGAGAAGGTGGTACAAAAAGAAGAAAACTCAGTCACATTTGTCTAAACAACTGCACTAATTGGTTGTTTCATTCAGTCATGCATTTGACAAACACTGCAGGCCATTCTGATTACATTGTATTATTAGGTTATGCTAAGAGGAAACACGTGAATTAAAGAAGATTCTCTATCCCTAAAAACCCTTCTGACTGCTTCCCATTAAGTTGAGTGTATCTGGTGTGCTGGGATCAATTGGTAATGGCTGGCTAGGAACTTCTGAGAGGCCACAACTTGATATGATAAATACTGTGGTTGATTAGTCATGTCTGCTTTAGCAAAACATATGTAATCCTGATGTTCTAGGTTTATGTCCTGGATCCATAAACAGTATTTAGTCAGAGACTCATGCACTAGGCCACTTACATGTATATATGAAGAATCCCTCTCCTACTTCCTCCTCTGAGTCTGAGTGACAAAGGGATGAACTGACCTTGAAGAACAGGTCTTGTGGTTCTGACTTGGCACTCTTTTTTGACAAATAAAAGAGCATGATGTTTTCTCTGAGTTTATGTGTGCTCAGACAGGGTGTGGATAGGGACACACATACGCAGTGACAGAATCTATTCCACCTTCTTCCAATAGAGTGCTAAAGGGTGGGGGATGATGACCTAGCTTTAGAAATAAGTTCTGAGATGGTCTCTACCCATAATGACATGGTGCCAAATGGGAAATGGTTAGGTTTCTTGTATTCATCTTGTATGAATGTGGTTCATCTCTTGACAGCCTTGGGAGCCCACAGGAACGAGAAGGTGGTGGGCAGAGCTCTCAGTGACATTTAATGAACAAGGTAGATAACTCTTCAGCAGTCTTGCTGATGCAAGGAATTCATTTGAATGTGGGAGACAATTTGATCAACGATGGACAGATACATAAAATATGGTACAGGTATACAAAGGAATATTACTCAGCCACAAAGAAGAATGCAGTGCTGTCATTTGCAGGAAAATAGATGGAACTGGAGGACATTATATTAAGTGAAATAAGTCAGACACAGAAAGACAAAAATGCCACATATGATCTCTCTTTTATGGGTGGAAACTTTAAAAAAGTCAGTTGAATGTGGAAGTGATTCCTAGAAACTGGAGAATGGATAAAGGAAAGTTGCATAATGAGTATCAAAATAGAAAGAATAAATTCTTATGTCCAACAGCACAGTGAGAGGAATGCAGTTCATAATAACCTATTACTGTATGTATTTTTTATTTTAAAATGCAAAACAGAAAAAAAGAAATGACACCGAATTTTCAAAAAAATAGTAGGAAATTAACACTAGTTAATGTATTGTATATTGTTATCTTCAAAGTAGCCATTCAGGTTACAAGATTTAGGCAGACAAAAAAATGATCCAACAATATTTTATGAAGTCCAGAAGACAGGAGCTGGAAGGTTCCAAACATCATAAGAAAAAGGAATTCTAATTACCTTGGTTTGATCAGAGCACAATTATATACATATGTTGAAATATCACACTGAACAACATTAACATATACAACTAATACACGTTAATAAAAATAGAAGAAAAATATTTACCATTTACTAAACTACCCTGTTCTTGGAGGTCTGTTTGTTTTGTGAGCCAGCCAGAAGTCAAAAGGCTGAATACTTACTTGAGTATGGCATCTGTAGAGTTGTGGGTACATCCTGAAAGACGGCTGTCTGCGACCAGGAAAAGGGCCCTCTTGACAGGAAAGCTGCTGACACCTTGATCTCTATTGTTGGTGAACCTCCTGAGCTTTGGTTCTCTTACAGCAGTCTGAATGGGCCAAGACAGCTGGCCTTTACTGCCTCTTGGCCGAAACCTCCACTCTTCTCTGCCCAGGCTGCCCAGACCCCTGAGAACACAGCTCACGTGGTGGAGCTCATGCTTCCAAAAGGAGATGCTGTTTTCTCAGCAGCCCAGCTCCCATTCCAGGCTCTCCTTGGCATGTGTCACTCCAGACAAGGCCCAGTGTGTGTGCGAGAACCAGGTCTTCGTACACGACATCCTGGGACAGCCAGGGGAGAAGTGGATTTGCTCCAGCCAAAGCCAACAGCACCATGGAGCCAAACAGCTCCAGGCCAAGAGATGTTTCCATGGCTGATGGGGAACAGCCAGAGTCTACCGCCAATGGGAAGCCACAAGGCACAAATGGAACCACTCGTGAAGCCTGCTGTGGGCAGGGTGATAAGAGGAGGGTTTTTAAGTGAATCTACATTGGCAAGGGAAGCAGGAGAGAAGTTCACAGGGTTTTGCTGTCTGAGATTAGATTTCCTCTACTCTCTAGGAAAGCAAGCAGAGAAGACAGTACCTGCCTCATTGTGTGACAAAGTGGGAAAAGCATATTATTTAAAGGCAGTAACAGCTTCAACACTCACCTCTGTTGCCTTCCACATCTGTGTTCTTGGGCAAGTCCAATGGTGTCTCTGTTCAGCCTCAAATTCTACACCTGTAAAATGGGCACAGGCACAAATTTGACATGAGGATCACATGGAATAATGTGTGTCTCGGCCTGCTGAACCCAGGCTGTTATTTGCACACTTTACTTGCATAGGTGTCTTTCTTTTTATGTCTTCTTTGTCCTTTGTCTTATCTACTGCCCATTTTTCCCCTTTATCTTCTCTTTTCCTTCCCTGTGCCTTCAGCTGAGAATTTTCAAATATTTCCACCAAAATGCCTCTGGCAACTAAAAACGAACAAACAAGTTAGCCTAAAGTGCCCCAGACAAGTGTGATACAGCCTGTCCCAGGAGCAGCTGTTTACTCTGATCCCATGGGACACAGAGGCTCTGCCCCTACTGTGTGTGGAGGACAGGGTCTCTGCCACGATTCTGTCCTTACCGGAACTCCTAAAACTGCCTCCTTCACATTGCGTTTGGTCACATTAAAGTGCTGTGTAGTTGTGGCTGTCACAGCCACACAGTCTGTGTGGCTGACACAGTCTAAGACACAGCCTGTCGCCTAGCTGAAAGGGAAAGTGGCATGAGGTCCAGATCCTCTGCAGAGGTAGGACTCACAAGATAGGACATTTCCCCAGTAGAGAAACAACTTACAAGTGGTGTTAGGGGTTAAAAACTGATGATCAACTTAACACCTGAATTAAATCAAAATGGTGCCGAGCATAGATGTCCCACCTGAGGTAATTTGCCAGCATAAATAGAGACATGGAGAAGGAGAGGCGTTGAGGTGTTGTGGGTTCCCCTACGTGTTGCTGTTTGAGCTGTCAGTTCTCCTGGAGGAGCGCACCACGACAAGCTTCCCCAGTGTGAATTTGACTGTTTTCATCAGAGGAGCTCAGGACCTTCTCGCTGAGAGTGGCTGTGGTTCGCTTTGCGGGAGGGCTCTGGTCCTTACATCGAGCATCGCTTCCTGGCTTCAGAGGGGAAGGCGTGTGCTGTTTAATCTCCAGGATGAACTCTTCACACTGGCTTCCTGGCATGTATTCGACTGTTCTTCTCGTTGGATGAGCTCAGGGCCTCTGTCCCTGAGGATGGCTGTGGTACTTTTCAGGACAGCTCTGGTCTTTGTTAGCGTGACTTCTCGGCTCCAGCAGAGAACACTTAACCTACTGGCATAGTCCCTTCACCCCGCTGGCATAGACTTTCTAGCTTCCACTGCTGACCTTTGGGTCTTCCAAGCACGGATCCATAAAACAGACTGGCATGAGTCCTTCTTGTGGGCTCTAGACCTCCAGTTGGACTCGTGGGAGGCATTGTCATGGGCTCTAGGTCTTCATCTGGACTCATGTGGGACATTGCTGTGGGATTCAGGCCCCTGGCTGAATATTCTATGTCTTTAGTGTTGTGGGTAGATTTCCTGTACTTTCTTGTGTTAACTCTGGGTAACCATCATAAATAATATTATAAATTCTGTGTCCTGATTCTAATTGTTGTCCTCACAACACCTGATTACAACAAGTGGTCATAAGTGAGGCTCACCTATCTTTAAACACATTAATGTTACTTTTTAAAATTTTATTTTTATTGGTACATGTGTGCAGTGCACAAAGATGAAATTCTGCCTAACGAGTTGATAAATGTACACAACACACTATAGTGCTCTTTTTTTCATCCTTTTCTCCCCATTTCCTTCCCACCTCTCCATGTCTTGGTCCCTCCTTTTTGCAAAAGACGTATCTCCCTATTTCCTATGAAGACCCGCGTCCTAATGTATCAGCTTATGTTGGTTTCTATGCCTCTTTCCTACACGTGCCCTGTAAGTGCTTAGATCCTATATACTGAAAGTAATTTGAGTTGACTCAGCACATCTCATCCTCGATTCTGTCCAGTAAAACATTAAGCCCCTCCTGCAGCATGCTTAAGAATTCTTGTTGAATACAGTCATGAAGGCACCAGCACTCTTTTCTTAGAACTTTGACTTTCCTTACTTACATGACCTGAAGTTTCATTCTCTCCATTAGCAGAAAACCCCGAGGCTATAATTGAATCTTTGAGAGAAACAACACATGATTCAAAATTTCCTGTGGCTGAAGGTGGTTTGATTATTCACCACGAGCGTTTACATCCTCTCTGTAATAGGAAGGATGACCTTCTCATAGAGGCATGGCCCTGTCATTGTTTGGAACTGATTCTTTGTTGCTAACCCTCTGCAGGGAGTGGACTCTTTAAAACCGTTGGCCAGGTTTCAAGTACGTACATGTGGAATGAGAGATCTTTTTCCTGCTGGTTAGTAGAAATGAAACCCAAGTGATAGCCCTAAAATTGGAAAGTACAATTCATAGTCATTTTTTCTTCTAAAAATAGGAAGATAGCTTTACTGGCAACCAGGTAGACTTGTGAGCCTCATTGAGGAATGAGAAGTTTCTCTTGGCTGGTGGAGCAGCAGGATCTTAACTAGGTGAGATCCCGCTTGTCTCCTTAGGGAGGAGCCTCTTCTCTTGACGCCCAACTTCAAAACTCTTGAATAAGATACCGCTGAACCCAATTGTATTCCATCTGAAGTATGTGTCCTTTCTACCCCTCGCCATCCTACCAGACCAGTGTGCTGAGCTGCCAAAGTTTGGGCACAGGCCTGGAGTCATTAATACTATTTGTCCTCGCTCCTTTGGAAGAGGTAGTGGGTAAATACTTAAGGTGGTGTTGGATGTATTTTCCAAATGGATGGGTATCTAAGTCCGTTATTCTCATATAAGTATGAAAATTGGAATGTGACTTATTTTCTGCAAGAGCACACTGTGCAGGGTGGGGAAAATGAAGTGCCTTGGATAGCAACACATCTGTTTGCACCTCCTCTCACATATTCCAGCTCTTCTCAAACACATCACTGAAGTCTTTCTGCGTGCTCATCAGCAACCCTTTGTCATTGCACTTGCTTTTCCTCTCATCCTCCTGTGTCTCACTTTGGTAGAATCTTAGGACCAGATTCTCAGGGCAACAGCCAGTGGAAGAAAGTTTATGCCTAAGATTTCCTCTCCACATTCAGGCCATTGCTCAGCTCTAAGGTACCTGACGGTATGGTTGCTCAGGATTCTCTCATACCTTATCTTCTCTAGAATGCCACGCTGAGTCTACATGAGGCTGGCTTCAGTAATGATGCAGGCTTGATATTACTGTACTGGGTCCAGAATCATCCTGTCCACAACACAACAAATATGCTGTTATCAGGTCAAACTTCGTTCCTGAGTTACTCTCTTCAAATTTTTTCAGTCCCACTGTTGCTGCCAATGTGCTGAGTGATCTTGGGGAACGTAGTTCGCCTCTCTGGGTTTCATATATAATTAATTATAAAACATGTGATACCCACGGTTCCTATACTTCCATCTGTACCAAGACTTAACGCTTTGGAAGAATGGTGCTTTATCAACCAATACTCAAGAAGAAATTTAGTATTGCTGTGTGAACCACTGGCTAGGTACTCTATAAGGAAGAAAATGATTTCTTTCCTCTTTCTGACAAGAAATAGGCCTTTCTGAGCATCACTCTGCTCAAAACCCTCCAGTGACTGTCTATCACACTTTGGAAAAAAAATTCAAATTTAGTGATGTCCTATGCCCGTGTTATAATCTCTTCCTTTCATATTTGGTTAGTATACTCTGACCTTCTTCCTGTCACTGGATTGTGCTGAGCCCTATCCCTGGGTATTTGCACGTGCTCATTTTCCTACTAGGAAAGTTCTTCACCCAAGGAACTCAAGATAAGTTTTTTCCTCACCACCGAAGGACCCATTGTGCCTTATGTGGTCATCATCTCACTTTCTCTAGCTTATTCTGTTCCAGGGATTGGAAAATTATGATCCATGGGTCGAACATATGAACAATGGCTACTTCTGTCTTACAACATGCAGTGCTGAGTGTCAATGCATGAGTAGGAGCAGCAGAGATTATACAGCCCTCAAAACTGAAGTCTTTACTACTTGGTCTTTGCAGCAAAGGATTTGCCAATCCCTGTCTATCCCCCAATATCGTTTATTCATGTCATGTAACTATCTAAATTATTAAATCAATCTGCTTTCTTGTTTTTCACTTTCTCTCCTAACTAGGATGTAAGAGGCAATAAGTTGAGGGTCCTTTTCTATACTGATCTGTTTTATTTTGTTAGCTCGACACAGAGCCCCTCATCCCAGTAATGGTAGTCAAATGGATTTATATCGATTTCCTTTTGCTCTGTGGAACCAACAGTGAAGTTTATTATACCTAAAATGAATCCCACCACTTTTTTTTTATTTAAAGAGAAAAAAACAAAACAAAACAGAAAAAAGGGTAGCAGCAATACAGAATTCCAAGGGAAAAAATAAAAGAAGCAAAAAAACACTAAGAAATCATTGCATTATAACTTAAATACTGTCATCTTGGAAATAGTTGTTCAAGTTACAAAATTAAAACATACAAAGTACACATTCAAACAGTGAGACAGTTAACAGTTCTGCTCTACAATCTAACAAAAACAATAATATGGTCATCTTACACATTTAAACATACATGCAATTATATTCTTTAGAGCACTTTCTTTTCCTCTCTTTTTTACAGTAGCAATTACATTATAGGTTTTATTACTCCTACATTTCTTATTACTTTTTACACTAGAGACACAATGTGATATTTATAAATATGATTCTTATTTATTTCACTAATGAGGATAGTCTCAAGTTGTCTCCATTTACCTATGAAGGCCTAAAGATCATCCTTCTTCATAGCTGAGTAATATTTCATTATATAAAAATACCACATCTTTTTCATCCACTCTGCAGTTGATAGGCATCTTGATTGTTTCCAAGATTTAGCTATTACAAATTGTGCTGCTATGAACATGGGTACACATATGTCACTGTGATATGAACTTTTCAGATTTTCTGGGAAAATACCCAGGACAGGAATAGCTGGGTTGAATGGAGCTTCCAGTCCTAGTCTTCTGAGAATTCTCCATACTGATTTCCATAGTGGTTGTACCCGTCTACACTCCTACCGACAGTGGAGCAGTGTTCCTTTTTCCCTGCAGCCTTGCCAACATTTGTTATCAGTTGATTTCTTGATGGCAGCTATTCTTTCTGGTGTGAGATGAAATCTCAATGTTGTTTTAATTTGCATTTCTTGAATGACCAGTGATGGTGAACATTTCTTCATGTATTTATTTGCCATTTGTATATCTTCATCTGAGAACTGTGTATTCATCTCAGATGTCCATTTTTGGAGAGGGTCTTTGAATTTGGGGGAGGGTTGATGTTTTTCAATTCTTTATATGTTCTTGATATAAGTGCTTTGTCTGAGGGGTTGCTGGCTAAAATTCTTTCCCATTCTGTGGGTTTTCTTTCCACTCTGCTGGTGATTTTTTTTGAAGTGCAGAAACTTTTCAATAATATGAGATCCCAGTTGTTGATTCTCTGAAGTGTTTCCCGTGCAGTCTGCATTTTGTTCATGAATTCTCTGCCTACCCCTATGTCTCCAAGATTTCTATCTACCTTATCTTCTAGTAGATTTAGTGCTTCTGTTTTAATGTTCAGGTCTTTGATCCATTTAGACTTTAGTTTTGTGCATGGTGATAGGCATGGATCTAGTTTCAGTTTTCTGCATGTTGAGAGCCAATTTTTCCAACATGATTTATTAAAGAGGCTATCCTTCTTCCAGTGAACATGTTTAGCCCCTTTGTCAAATATCAGGTGGCTGAGTGTCTTTGTACTTATACTTGCATCTTCTAATTTGTTCCATTGGTCCTCAGGTCTATTTCTTTGCCAGTACCATGCTGATTTTATCACTGTGGCTTTGTAGTACAGTTTTAAGTCAGGAATAGAGATGCCTCCTGCCTTGCCTTTATTGCCCAGAATTGCCTTTGCTATTCTAGGTTTCTTCTGGTTCCAAATGTATTTTAGGAGTGTTTTCTCTAGATCTAGAGGTATGTCAATGGTATTTTGATTGGGATTGCGTTAAATCTGTATAACCGTTTTGGGAGTATGGCCATTTTCACAGTGTTGGTTCTTCCTAGACAAGAGCAAGGAACTCCTTCCATTTTCTAATATCCTCTTCAATCTCCTTTTTTAGCATAGTATAATTTTCAGCATATAGGTCTTTTACACTCTTAGGTTGATTCCTAAGTATTTCATTTTTTTAGATGTTATTGTGAAGGGTGATATTTCCAATATTTCTGTCTTGGTGAGTTTCTTGTTTGTGTACAAGAATGCTATTGATTTTTGAGCATTGACTTTGTAGCCAGCTACACTGCTGAATTTGTTTATTACCTCTAGTAGTCTTTTAATGGAGTTTTTGGGGTCTTTTTTAATGGAGTTTTGGGGTCTATAGAGTATCATGCCATCTGCAAATAGTGATAATTTACCTTCTTCCTTTCCTATATTTATTCCTTTTATTTCTCTCTTTGTCTGATTGCCTTGGCTAGTATTTCCAGAAGTATATTGAAAAGGAGTGGTGATAGTGGACATCCTTGTCTTGTTTCTGATTTTAAAGTGAAAGCTTTTAGTTTTTGTCCATTTAGTATAATATTGGCTGTTGCTTTGTCATAAATGCCTTTATAAGGTTGAGGTAGACACCGTGTATTCCAAGTTTCTGAAGGGTTTTTATCATGAACATGTGTTGGAGTTTATTGAAAGCTTTTTCTGCATCTATTGAGATGACCATGTGCTTTTTGTTTTTGGCTCCATTGATATGGTGTATCATATTTATTGATTTGCATATGCTAAACCATCCTTGCATTCCTGGAATGAACCCCACTTGTTCATGATGTATGATCTTCTTGATGATTTGCTGCATTCTATTTGCCAGTATTTTATTGAGAATCTTTACATCAATGTTCATTAGTGAGACTGGCCTATAGTTCTCCTTTTTGATTGGGTCTTTCTCTGGTTTTGGTATGAGAGTAATGCTTTTCTCCAGGAATGATTTAGGGAGGATTTCTTTCTTTTCAATTTCATTGAAAAATTTAAGGAGTATTGACATCAAATCTTCTCTAAATTTCTTGTAGAATTCAGCTGTGAATCCATCAGGACCTGGGCTTTTGTTTGTTGGTAAGTTTTTTATTACGTTTTCAATTTCAATAGCTGATAATGGATTATTCAGAATTGCTATATCTTCTTCATTGAGCTTTGGTAGTTTGTATGTTTCTAGAAATCTGTCCATTTTCTCTGTGTTTTCCTCTCTATGTGAGTAGAGATTTTCAAAGTAGTTATTCATGATCTTAACCCCACCACTTCTAAGGTTCTTACTTCTTTCCCATGACCAACTGCCAAGTGTTTCTCTGTTCCCATCTCTTGTTTTTCTTTATCCCTGTCTTACTGTATTCTGAAACTCCTGGCTGCCAGAGCTTGGTGCCTTTCCCCCTACCTGTCTTCTCTCCAAGCTGTTGGCCCTTGGTGAAGCCAGCAGCCCTCTAAGAATCAGTTGCCAGAAAGTCAGTTGCCAGAAAGTCAACCAAGGCCACATCTCTTCTCAGATATTTATGGGAGGGATTGTAATGTGTGATGAGCTCACCAATTCAGACACATTTTTTGAAGGAGTCTCATACTTTCCCAATTTGAACCTTTCTATTTAGGGCCATTTGAAAAATGAATCGAGATTCTCAGGGGATGCAGCTTAAGGTCCAGGGAAAGTTTGAATCTAAGTAGCTCTGGATGTTAGACAGAAGGAGCTCTTCAGAATTACCTAATGCTTCTCAAACTTCTCCACCACAGCCTACCCAATGGTAGGTGAGAGTGACATATTTTCCTAGGTAGAAATAGAAGTCAATAATTAAATGATACTTTCCTAAATTTTTTTAGTAATCCATTAGAACATTTTGTAATATATTCTTAGAGAAATAATTGACTTTTGTAATACATTTTTGAGTAAATAATTGGCTTCCATTAAAAATCTGTGATTATTCCAACCACACATGTACAGCCTTCAGGCAGCTATCATGGTCCTATTCACATTCCCACTCATACTAAGACAGTGTGGGAAGTCTGGAGTCTAATCCAATTTCTCCCTTAACAAATGAGGAGACAGAAGCCCCAATAAAAACACAGCTTCCTGCCCTTTAGATCAGCACCATTCTTATGTTTGTGGGAAGATGAGCTATTTTGCAACACAGTTAGGACTGTGTGCAGGGTTTCTGCCCCTCTGGATCCAACCACCATTCTTCAGCTGCTTTGTGGCCCTGCAGCTGAGAGACAAGGTAGAGGACTGAAGGGTGGGATGGGACTGAGGTCATGATCTTTACTTCCTCTCTGCTGAGATTTAGATTGACAGTGGCTGTCCTCTTCTGCTAGAGCAGGCTGTCCTTTCCAGCTAAGATCTGCTAGGTTCTCTGAATCATTTTATTCTTTCAGTTTGTTAGACTCAGGAGTGTCAGTCCCAGGGTGTTTTGCTCGTCACGTCTTTGTAAATAATGCCCTAATGAGACTCTCTTTGGTTCCCTTTTTGAAAGTATTGCTTGTTTCTTTCCAAGAATCTAATAATAAATGGAACCAGAAACAGCCCAAGGAAATAATCACTCCTTGGGAATAAGAATCTGGCTTGGGGTGCTTTCACATTCATTAGGCACATGTGTAAGTGTCTTGTGAGATGGGAACACCCCTAGTTATTATGGTTTGCAGGGATCTCATGATTATGTATCCATCACCAATTGTGGCATGGGATGAAATGGAATGCCCATGGAGGGTGCATGTGCATTTGCTTTGTGACTAGTGGCCATGGGTCTTAGTCACTCTAGTGACAATGAAAATGACAAAGTGTGGTGTGACCTGGATACCTCTGAAGACCTAAAGAGTAAAAAAAGCTTTGAATAGTCAACTGAGAACACAGAGAGAAAGTCAGAAAGCCTCTGAAGTTTGAAAGACATTTAAATAACACCATTAAAGCAAGGGGTTCAGGCTCTCAAGTCACTTACTCTTCCTCCTGAAGCCATACCTGTGACTTCCTGGGGAGTTTATGATGGAGAATTTCTTTAAAAAAAAAAAAAGACAATAATGGGCTAGTTTATCTTGGAATCAACCAGAAATGCTGGCCACTACTCATAGGCCTGCTCAGGAATGGCCCTCAGGGATAGTAGTGATGATAAATCCTCCTAGTGGGTACAACTTTTGGAGTTTTGGGCTTGAAAAGAATAGAGTTGCAGGGCTGGTGACAAGAAGGCCTCGGAAGAGGTGTCACTGGGAATGGGTAGAGAGTGTGAAGCTCACTGTTTCCTGTACATAACCTCTGAGAGTATAATAGACTGTAGATGAGGCTGCAAATAAACTAGGTAATCTGTCTGAAGGGCATCAATCTCTCTTTCAGGTAATCCAGTATTTGCGTCATGTCCACAGTGGTCATGGCATCAAGAAAGGTGACATGCATGTGTCCAGCAAAAGGATGTCCCCCTTCCAAGGCAGATCTTTCTATTGACATTACTATGACCATTGTGGCACAAAAGTAATAAATAAGCTTCTAATGTAGTGTGATTGCCCCATGAGGTGAGGACAATTGCATTAGATACCTCCTGTTCTGGAGAAGGCCATTCTGTCTTCATAGGAAAAGGTACATATTTTACTTACAGAATTTGCTTCTCTTATTCACAATGCTTTAACACTATCTTTTTGATTGTATAGAGAGCTTTATATATTACCATGGTATTCTTCCAGTGTTGGCTCTAAATTGTCATAACAACAACAAAAGCATAGCATGGGGGTCACAACTACAGAATTTCCTGTGTTTTCAAGACCATCTCATCCAGAAGGAGTTTGTTGGTTATGTTAATTTTTTCTGGATGCACAACAAATTCCCAAACTTAGTACCTCGACATAACAAATATCATCTCCCCATTTCTACTGGTCAAGAACCTGGGCATGGCTTATCTGGGGACTTCTAGTTTGGAGTCTCTCTCAAGGCTTCAACAAGACATGGCCAGAGCTATAGGCATCTCAAGGCTTGATTTAGGGGAGGAGCTACTCCCACATATAGAGCTCTTGGCAGGCTTCAGGTCCCTGCTGGGTGTTGGCCGAAGATGACATATTCTTTCCATGTGGACCTCTTCAGAGAACAACTCATCACAGAGCAGGTGGACACTGACAGAGCAAGCAAACAAGACAGATGGGGGTGGAGGGTGGGAGAAGAAATGAAGGGAACAGAAGAGGAGAGGAGACTACAGTCTTCCAATCTGTCTCAGAAGTAACCTCCCGTAATTTTTCTAGAGCCTGAGAAATAAGTCACCAGGTCCAGCTCACATTCAAGGGGGAGGGAAATATGCTTATCTAACACTCACTGGAAGTAAGGATCTTTAGGAGCCATGTTAGAGGTGATCACTCTGGAAATAGCAGTAAGACAGTCTGTTAGTCTGCTGAAGCCTCAGTTATGCAGCAGGCAATGCCATGAGATTGGAGTGCCATCCTTCAGTTTGAAATGTAGGTCTAAGAGCCAGCAAGTGGTACCATCTCCCTCATCTGGAAGCAAACAGATCTATATAACAAAGAGTGAAGGTAGAAGTGGTCCATCTCAATGTTTCAAGAAATAACCTACTTTGAAAACTTTTATCTCTACTATCTTTAGCTCAGTGTGTTTGGGGGTTCTAGTACCTGGGGATAGAATTCTTCCTCAAAAGATCACAGCCATGGATCTAATAATTTATAAACTGAGCCTGCTTCTGGCTACTATGGGTACCTCATATCCATGAACAAGAGACAAACAGTCCTTATATTACTAACCAAGGATGCAAATGCTGCCACAAAACAGAGGCAATAAAGAGAATGCTTAAAACTTGGGGGATTCCAACTATGGAAGACCAGGGTCATGCCTAGTACTCTTTGTCTTGTCATACTGATCACTGGAAAATTATGGTGTCCAAATAAAGAGACTATGGCTGTGATGGTTTGAGTCATAGCAGTAAAGACCTCATCCAACCAAGATGCAAGCAGCAGGGAACAGGAAACACAGAATTGGGTGGTAGAAGAAGGAAACTATAGTTATCACCTTAGTCCTAATGATTAGGTAGAAAAGTAGGATGCGTAGAAGCTATAATTTATGTTAATTATTTCTTTGCCTTTGTTTTTTCCTAGTATCTTTTAAGAAGTATGCAGGGTGGTGACTACATTTTTATTTCAAGGAATAGCATGACTGAAATTCTCACCATGACACAGTAGTTGAGGGACTTCATGAAGGCCAGGAGGTGCAAGGGGTGAGCCAGTTTCAGTAGTTGCAATTTGCTCCTCCTCATCCACTCTCTGTTTTTTGGGGAGGGGGAGGCAAATTCTTGTAGGCTGATCTACTGAAGTTTTTCATGTCTGGCTTCCAGATAGAATGTGTAGGCATCAGAGAGTGGAAGGAGATAGATAAGGTTATTTATCCCTCCTGTTCCTCTCACATTAAGCAGCAAATTGGCAATGATTGTTTCACTATCAAAGATTGGTTTTCTGTGACTAAATTTGGATTCCCTTGAAAGCAGGGACTAAGAGAATAACTTGAGTTTGGTGTTTGACGTGAGAATTGACTCCAGGAAGAAAAAAGGAGAAAAACCAAGAAATTACTGATGATCTATCTGGTAATTGTCATGAGCAACAGGGGTGGCAATTAGTTTTGGTGTCCTCAAAGGAATAGTTAGAATTTGCCATACAATAATTCTCCAGGAATCTGAGGAGTTTGGGCCATTGATCCACTGGCCCCTAGCCACAATCCACTTACATTGCTCCTAGAGACACTAAATCAATTAATTTGTCCTTTATACCTGTTCTGTGTAAGTGGACTTGGACAGACTTAGCAGCGAAGTTGAAAAATGCCTTGAATCACGTCTTTGCCCTTCATGTAGGACCCAGACAAACTACAGGGGACTTTCCATCATGTGGTGTTAAGGTCAGATGGACCGAGGGTGTATGCACCCATCTGGAAATCCAGCAGACATCACCAGCATCTAGTCATTCTCTCACAGATGCAGGACTTGGGGGTCACTTCTTCCATTTGCTCCTTTAGCCCAGATGGTCATAACAGTTTCTTGTCCTAACCTTAGAGTACTTCATTTTCCCCTGTTTCCACTGGGGAAGTCTACACCTTATTAACCAGTCCCTCCTTCAACTCTCTTCAGCCACCACTGTGATCTTTTTTTGTTCCAAAATTCAAACATTAAAGATAAGCAAGTCTCTAGATGTGGAAGTACAAAGAGCTAAAATCTGGAGAACTAGTCTAGACTAGGTACACACACTTACCACCTACTGATCAGTTCCTTATGAAAAGGTTCAGAGTCACAAAATCAGTTTTCTGGGCTCTTCAAGATCTCCAGCCTTTGGGAAAGCACTTTTCATGCCAAAGAAATACAGACTTTTTTTTCAGCAAGAAAATTCATTTTTTAAAAATTTCTGTATGATTTGAAGAGTAGAACGTTTAAGGAAATGAAAATTATATAATGCTTAATCTTCTAAAACTAACAAAATGGACATTATTTTATTTGACTGTTCAAATCTAAACCCTTTGCTCTGTTTGGAGGACTTCCTACATTGTAACTCCTAATGAAAGGGAAAGAATACTTCCCAGGCTGCCTCACAAGAAGATCATTCTCACACGAGCTGGGTTCCGCTGATCAGACATATTCCTACTGGTCATTGGCCAGAGAATGGCCTAGAGAGATCAACGGGGGGGGGGACCCCATAGAAATCCTACAGCAAACACTGATGGTAGTAAGGAGAGTTCCATGTATGTCCTTGAAGCCTCAGTGTCACAATTAAAGCAGCAATATCGCATAACCAGCATAAGAGGTAGAAGCAGTTTAGGTGACCTGTTGGCACACATAACTGGTCAGAACCAGTCTGGGCATGACTGGGGTGTTGTCCTTGGCTGTCTAGATTCTAATCCTAATTCACTGGTTCTTGCCATCTATGTCTTTTAATTAACCTATCTTTCTCATCTTTTATGCTATAACAACCAGACTCAGTTTCTGTATTTTATAAATAAGTAGTACCTAATAAATAGGACATTTTCATTGGTAATGCTTTACCTGCATAGATGATTTTAAGCAAAATAATTAGTGGATTTGAAGTAGAGTAAGAATGAAATAAAATAGAAGCAGTGGTGCTAAGTACAAAGTTGTCAGTTCTACTGAACTTGAACAGCTTTGCCACCATGTAAATCATTGATATCATACATGTGTCTATATATATTGTGTATATGGATATATATGCATCATAAGAATAAAATTATGGGCTATAGAGGTCTCTCTGGAAAGGAATTTTAAACTGTAGAAGGTGTTTCAATTATTTCTCTGATTTGGGCTGTGTCTACATTTTGGGGAGACAAAGGAGCTCCAGGACACCAGAGTCAGTAAAAATGATGCTGATTGGTTCACCAGACTTTCTTACATCCATCCACTATGATTCAGTGCCTTGTTGAGATGCCAAATCCAACTTTTCCTGCTTTCAGCATAAGCTCTCTCTCTCTCTCTCTCTCTCTCTCTCTCTCTCTCTCTCTCTCTCTGTGTGTGTGTGTGTGTGTGTGTGTGTGTGTGTGTGTGTGTTTAGGTCATTTTTTCTACTAAGACTCATTTCTCCTTCCTTCATTGAACTCTACTATCCTCATCAGAAGTGTCTGGAATTCCTTCCCTTTTCTTGAAATCTCCCTTAACTAAAGGCAAAAATAGGAAAAGATTACATGGTGCTATGTTCATACGAGGTACTTAATCTTAAGAAATATTTGCTTCCACATGCCTGCTCAGACACTCATATTATATTTTTCCTTGCCTATTGTTCCTGTTCCTGTTCCTCTAGAGTGTTTTGGTTAGAATGCACAAGTAAACAAACTCAATCTGAACCTGTTGAAAAACAAAGAGGAGGTACGTCAACTCTAAAGACCTGTTTTTATTTTTAATTCAAGAATACACTCAACCATCGAGTTACTAGTGTTTTCTAACACTATTGTTGTCACTGAGGGAGATTTAAGTTCTGGTGGATGGCTGTGAAACTGTGGTCCCTGAACCAACTGCAAGAGTCTCACCTGGGAACATAGACATGAAAACTCAGACTGCACTCCAGATGCCAGAATCAGAAACACCAGGGATGAAGCACCCAAATCTGTATTCTGATAAGTGCTATGAGTGTTCTGATGTACACTCAAGTTTTGAGAATGTCTGCTTTAGTGACCCTTAACTCTGCCTATTCTTTAACAGTCAGTTGGGGAGTTCTTTGAATTCCACCACCAGCTAAATAAATCAAGACCTTTAGGGGTGAGGTCCTAGCATTGAGAGTTTTAAAGTTCCCCAGTTTCTATTGTTCAGCCAAGGTAGACAATCACAAATCTAAGCACATTTAATGTAGTTGAGGATATAAGGAGTTCTACTGTAAAGCCCAGTATAAAAGAATTTTAGAATAGAGAATCTAAAGTAGTACTTTGGAGAGGCAAGGCATAGTGTGTCAGTAATACCAGCTGCTTTGACAAATAAACACTCAAAGCATTGATTTGATACCACAAGATTAAATCTATTTTTTTTTTTTTTTTGGTTTGATGAATCGAGCTCAGGATCTTGTGCTTACGAGGTAGGCACTGTGCCATGAGCTATATCACCAGCCCCACAAAATTAATTCTTACTCCTATAAGAGCCACAGATCTCTGATTCCTGCAGCCAGTCAAGAGGCTCATGATCCTTTTATCCTGTGGTTCCATCATCCCCCAAGACCTTGATGTCTACACCATTCAACTGACAGATGAAAGAGAGTAAAGTTCTCAGTCCATGTGGTTCCACCTAGCTCAGAGGAGGCTGAGAGTGTAGTGCTGGATTGAACCCCAAAAAAGGAACTGAGCAGGCTTTGGTAGACAGCAGCCGGCAAACATCCTGAACAAATGAATCCACATCTATTGGAAATACTTATACATGGCCTTTGCATTCTCATCAGTAATATTTTGATTTCTCCATGTTTTGTTTGGAAAGAAAGCAAATGAAAAAAGTTACATTCAAGCTGGAAACATAAGAAATGTGAATGATTTGGAGACATGGTAAAAACAGCTGATTTTGAGGAGTAAGTCATGAGATGAGGAGGAGGAAGAGACTAGTAGAACTTTCCAAACGTCATGAGGGAAGTCGTCTCAGTCACCATTATAAAGTGACAGAGGTGTTTAAGGTAGGAAAATGACATGAAGAATATGTGCATGATTGTTTCCAATTTTACCCTAATGCATAATCAGTCAAACTCTCCATACTGGGGGTGGGCAATGTGATGTTTCTCAGCACATTTGCATCAGAATCTTTTGGGGAATTGCGCTCGTGCCCCTCTGGATCCTGTCATGGCCAATTGAGAGCTGTCGGTGGTTCTACAGGAGGTGGAGAGAGTTTTGTAAAAAGTTATGCAAAGTACACTTTTCTTTGTTATCAAGAGAGATTTTGAAATTGGCCAGATCATTGGCCTTCAGTTAAAGAGTTAGACACGGAATTCAAAGTCTACTTTGCAGTTCCTGATTCATACAACAAAACTAATATTTGCCAGCAACTCTGGTGGTCTCAGTGTACAATAGCAACCAGCACAGAATGCATAGCTACTCATGGGTGTGCTTGCAGCTTGGTAGGGTGGATGCACAAGTACAGTAACAGAGTGGTGAGTCCTTTGATGGGGCAGAGAGGGTGTCCAGGGTGGCACTGACTTAGTCTTTACAGAAGGAAATGGTACATTTTCTTATTGCCATGCTTATCTACAAATAACAGATTTTGTTTTCCCACCCTAGCCCTCTCCAACATATAAAGACTTTAACAATTAGGAATTTCATATTCAGGAGGTACCATAGGTAGTCCATGGTTATATGGCAGCTCAAAGATGCCATCAGAAACTTCATTCATCCATGACATGAAGTGCTTGTCCTCATGGTTACAAAAGGACTCTTAAACCTCCAGGAATCAAGTCAACATTCCAAGCTGGAACAAGAGGAGGAACAAATGAAAAAATACCAGAGAAACCTGTAAGATATTTTCCAGAATCTCAATATTGTTTTTATGTCTTTCTAGCCGTGTCCTGAAACTATTCCGGATATAAAGGTGGTGAGAAATGTAGATGTAGGTGTCTAAACTTGGAATTTACTAATCAAGAAGAAGGAAGACTGGCTCCTGGAGAGACAATTAGGACTCCCCGCAGAGTGATGACAGAAGACATGTGAACACCAAATTTTTCCTTGCTCTTCGCTACTGCCCAGTAGTTCTTTTCATGGCTCTAAACCTGGTACTGTGGGTGACCATAAGGTTGAAGCATGGAAGAAAGACTCACTGAAGCCTGAAAATAATTTCCTCCCTTTCCAATCATTTCCGGAAGAACCACCTTTAAATACACTAGGAGTGTGCACTGCGTGTAATACATGACAGTGAACCAGACCGAAGAGACCCCACCCCAGGTAAGTCACATGTAGTGAAGAAGTCAGACAATGTCACCATTCCTGATGGAAACATCTCAGTGTTTTAAACATCATATTTACTCATCCATGGCAAATGTTGGAAAGCAACATGCCCAGCTCCATTGTATAGATAAGGAAATGGTGGGCAGAAAAAGTAAAACTTGTACAATTCACACTGTTTGTTAAAGAAGACTAGACCAAGACCTGGGGCTTCTGCATCTTAGTCTGTGAGTCTGGTGCGTTCTGTCCTCCACAGCCACATCTCCTCCAGTCCCTGTTCTGTGTGGATGCCCAAGAGTGGCTGCGTAGTGCAGGGTAAGTCAAAAGCCTGCAACAGTCAGAAGGAGCACTGGAAAAGGCAGGAGTGAGGTGGGCTCCAGCATTAGAGCAGCCGGACTTGGTCTCAGCTAAGCGTCTGCCTAGATCACTTCTATTTCTTACAAGCGGAAACAGTGATAGTTCTTCCCACCATCAGCATCTTGAGGAAGGAGTTCCGCCCTTGGCTTACTAGGACAGCACTCCCTGGATAGCGCTCTTTCTTCCCTAGTCAGTCCTGGCTGGCTCTCTTCTCTCCATGTGGGGCTTTAGGTGGTGGGTCTTGTTATGGTCCCTCACTCTTAATTCTTGTAAGGAGTCCCTGGCTACAAGCAGGTATTATCTTGGTTCAGAGATGGGTTTTCAGTCTCTGGACTACGATGGGAAGGAAAGACTCTGGCTTGGCTCCCTAGCACTTTAACTCATCCTTCATTACTTAACAGCAGTGGCTTTTGCTGGCCATCCCCACCACCTCTGCTGCCCACTCCTGGGCAGCCATGGCCTTAGTGTTCAATGCTAAAAGGAACTCGCTTTCCTCACAGACAGTGCTAGGGCACAGAGCTTGGGCACTGTGCTGGAACCTTACGCTGCACTGTGTCTTTCTACCACTGTGCCAGCTGCCTGGAATGTCCTTTCTGCCCTCTCTTCCTGTGGGGGCCTATATAGCTCTTGGGACACAAAGCAGTTTTATCTCCTTCAGCATGTCTTCCTGCCTCTGCCCTCCACCACCACAGCCTCATAGTTACAAGAGGGTGGAGGAGCTGGAGGACCCTCCCACAGCCTCAGGGCTCAGCTCCAGGCTCCTGGCTCCAGAGTGGGTATCTGTGCGTGTGCCTTTCACCTCCCTCCCTCAACTGAGAGGTTCTCACATTCTCATAGTGCTTGGTACTTGGTAGGCCCTCTGTGCCTACAGGGTAAATCAAGGATGCATTCTGGTGCAGGACACTGTGGAAGCATTTGAGGAAAGCTTTTATTGCATTCTTGAGGTTCCTTATGCTGAGATATTTGCTAACAGGAATGATCGAAAAATACAGTGAATATTTAAAATTTTTTTTAAAATTCAGTACAGGAAAAGATACATCATCATTAATACTTCCCCTTGCTTTGAACACTGTTATCCTGTCATTCTTGCCATTTTCCAAAGCAGTTCTGGTAGTCCTCTTTTGTACATGTCTTTATAAGTATGATTTAAAAAAAGAAAAAATGTGGTATGCTGCTGGGAAGTGCCATCCAACAGAAAGGCAGGCTCATTAAAGCAGCATATGTCTTCATCCACCGTATTCATTGGATCTGGCACTGTGTGACTTCTGGTTTTTCTTGAAAGTTAAATGGCCATGAAAGTTAAGCAAGTTGATTCAATTCTGGACATTTGAAACAGTCATGACAGTGCCACCAAAGACTCTCATGAAAGAGGACCTCCAGAAATGTTCAGAAAGTGGCAAGAGTGGTAGGATAACCTAGTTTGAAGTGAGGGAGAGTATTCTGAAGGGGATCCATGACAAAGTATGTTTTGCTGTACTAATTTTTTAAAAAAATTTAAACATGCATCCATGTTGTGATCATGTCTGGAATTACCAGCTTGTGTTTATTCAACACTTACCCTATGCCAAGCACGATCACAAGCTCTCTGCATACTGAGTCCTCATCACAACTCCACGAAGTGGGTGCTCTTTCCATGTTGTTCATGAGAAAGCAGAGACACAGAAAGTTTAAGGAGCTTGTCTCAGGTCCCACAGATGTGTTTCAACCTCCGAGTGAAAGCTATTAATCAAATGTCATGTATATGGTGTCTTCAGTGCCAGCTCTCCACCCTCCCAGCCTCACAGGAGCCCATAGCATGGGCATGACATCTCAGGTAGATCAATTAGACGAACAGGCAAGACAGAGCCTGCCCCAACCTTCAACACTTAATTATCATCTGTGTGTGAATGTGCGGAGTGAGAGGCGGGGGAAGAACTGATGAGCACTGGGCTGGAGGAAGGTGTAGGAAGGACTTCTGTTTAAAAAAAGTCTCAACCAGCCTTGGGAGGGGTGGTACAGGCACAGCACCTGTGGATAATGGGAGAGTGGGGACAGAGTGGAGAGAGATAGTGTGGAGAACCCATTTTGGATTTCTTCCAATTTCCAATTTGTGTCCTGCTGAAGCGTACACTCAGGTTTCTTCCAAGAAGGCATCTGGATTTAGCCACCATTTTAGGACTGCTCATCAAGGAAACCACTTGGAGTCTGTGGCTGCAGTGAAATTGGGGCCACTGGGCACTGAGACCAGCACTCTCATCTGAGAGATGTGGGCCGTTATCAGCCATCTTACCAGGACAGGGTAGAGGGCAATGGGTGGGAAAAGACCAGAAGTCAAGGTGGGAAAGAAGGTGGCCACCAGCTTCCAGAATGCATAGAGAGAAAGGTGACTCCTGTTTATCAGTCGTGAACTGACTGAGAACAGAGCTTAAAAAGATGCTGCTTGGCTTTGAGAATCAGGTGGGTATTTTTGCCTTTTGCCTCAAAGGGTCAAGGAAGTAGAAACCATCCAAGTAAATCTTGTTTCCAGGTACTGCCATGCTGAAATGCCACCATTAGGGAGAGATACAGAAACTTCTTTTTCTTCTTGCAAGATGAGTTTACACAGGTACTGAATTTGACAAGTCACTGAAAATCATTTGAATTCCTAGGAAACAATATAGACACCCTCAAATTAAAAATAGAACTTTTGTATTATTCAGCAATCTTACTGCTGGATATATTCTTTATTGTATTATAATTGTGTATCTAGTTCAGTAAATAAAAACATTGTGAAGTGAATTTTAAAAATCCCCCAAATCTGTATGTTGAAAAGTCATCCATATGCCCTTGTTCAGTATTACAATAACCAAGGTGTAGAATTAACTTATGTGTCTACTAGTGGATAAAAAAATAAAATGTCATGATATGCACAATGGGGTATAACTCCAATTTGAAAAAAGGAAATATTTTGATTTGCAAAAATATGGATAAATATTATATTAAATGAAGTAAATCAATAAACTAGTCACAGAAACACAAATACCTCATGTTCTCACTTATAAACAGAATCTAGAACACAAAAGTTACCTGATTATTATGGTTTGTGTTTAAGTGTCCCCCCAAAGCCTCAAGCAATCATAGGGAGGTGGGCCTTTTGAAAGCAGCTGAGTTTGGTGTTTGTGATTGGCTCATTGTCTAGCACTGGGATTGGCAGTGTGAGCGCTGTACCCACCCACAGGTGGGGAGCCAGCATACAAGGGAGGAAAGGAGGCATGCCTTTTCCCTTTTACCCTTTTTGACTTTGTTGCTTATGGCTGCCATGAGCAGCTGCCCCTCAGCCACACCACCCTGCCTTGGATCCAGCTGAGTATGTACTGAAACCTCCCCAAACTGTAAGCTAAAAAACCCTTCCTTCCCTAATTTTGAGGGTTGGATATTTTATCCCAGCAATGAGAAAAGTAACCAGAACACTGATGGAGATGCTTTGGATGTTGGCAACAAAACTAGGATTATATGAATGGAGTTCAGTTGCTTAATTCTAAATATACATTTTTCCAACTATGACAACAGGAAGGTCAGCTCACAGAATGTAAAATGGTGATTACTAGAGCCTGTGGGTTGAAAGGACTAGAGAGATGGCCAACTGACACACATTTCAGTTAAGAGGAATAAGTGCAGGAGATTTATTTTACAACATGGTGACTATTGTTAATAACAATATACCATATGCTTGAAAATGGCTGAGACTATACTTCAAGAGTTCTCATCACACACACACAGCAAAAGTACATGAGGTATGGTATATGCTAAATAGCTTAACCCAGCTATTCTGTAGTATACATATTGTGTACCTTATGTATGATTTTTACTTGTCAGTTCAAAAGGTTTTCCAAATCTTTATGTCAGTTGAATCTCCCAGTGGGTCTATGAAAGATGCAGGGCAATATGATGTATTTATTTAAGTAGCCAAAATAATGTCACTAGACTCAGTTTGAATCCTACTCTGGCTATGAAACTGGACCACCCCTTTTACCTTCTTTATGCCTCACCTTTCCTTGCCCATCAATGGGTTGGTGACAATGCTTAACCTGCTGTTATTAAATGTTGCTGATGTAACTGATTGAGACAATGTCTAATAGCACACAACAAGTGATATATCTATATTACATTAGCTATTGCCATTACCCATTTTATCGAGAGGGAAACACACAACCAGTTGGTGGTAGAAAGAAGATGTATCCTCCTGAACTTGATCTTTGAACTTTAAATTTGATGATCACAGTGAGGAGGGAAACTCCTTCTTGCTTACCTTCCCAAAGCAATGATATTTTTTTGTCAAGACTCTTTCTTATGGACCAGACAAAATAATATCTGGAATAGAGGACTTGGAAAGAAAGTGATGAGGACCCAGGAAAAGGAAAAGGCTATTTTTACTAACATTCTACCATGTAACAAACCATTCAGATCAAGGATCAGCAAATGATTTTTTTCTGTAAGGGACCAGATATTATATATGTTAATGCTTGTGGGTCATCTGATCTCCATAGTAGCTACTCAGCCTGTTGTTCTTGCACTAGAGCAGTCATAGATAATACTGCATATAACAAATAATCATGGCTATGTTCCAATAAAACTTTATTAGGGACTCTAAAATTTGAATTAGATGAAATTATATTTAATGCATTGTAAAATATTCACTTTCTCTTGATTTTCTTCAACCATTTTGGAATGTAAAAATCAGGGCTGAAGGGGCTAGAATGGTTGCCTAGCATACATGAGTCCTTGGATTTGATCCTTAGAGCCATACGTACATACATACCATGCTTAGCTTGAGAATTGTTCAAGAAACAAGCAGTGACCCAGATACTTCATGGCTGAATTGTGCTGATCATTGTGCTGATGTATAATTCATTCAATCGTGCCAGCACTGCTAAGACTCATTTCACAAGGCACGAGGAAACTAGGCCCAGGGAGTTCTCTCATTGGCCCAAGAGCCCACACCAGTGAGAAGCAGTGCTACAACTCAGTTCCTCAGCCCATCTGCCCTTGGATCAGGTTGCTAAGATTTCCTCTGCCATTTGTCACCACCTTGCGAAGAGGTTTGTGACCCACTCATATGGGACAGGAGAAGCTTCCCCTTCCATATATAATGATGTCATGACCTGTATACAGGCCTTTGGAGAAGCAGTATCAACAAGCCAGCACTTGGGAACATGTTGCTCCAGGAAAAAACAAAACCCACTTCAGCATGGGCAGGTACCATAGTCACAATCTGGTATATGGCACGGGGCAATGGTTCTATCTAAACACCCTCTGAGCTCTGTGGCATCGATGGCAAGTCAAAACATTCCCCAATCCATTGGCCAGTTTTCTGTTACTCTAACAACCAAGAAAATTGACTTATAAACAGTGTGGAGTAGATGGAACATCATAGCAGGAATGGATGGTAGTGAAAACCTTCCATCTCATGCCTGGAACACAACAAAAGGGAAGGGGAAGAGTCTGGGGTTGCACTATTCCCTTTGGAAGGCACACTCCCCATAGCCAAAGACCTCCCACTAGAGCCATCTTTTAAGTTTCCATCACTTCCTCTTAGCACCTTGATTGAGATTAAGCCTCTAATGCATGAGTCTTAGGCACCCTTTAAGACCCAAACTCTGGCACCCAGACTGTAGTCAGAAAGAAGGCTGGGAGGTTCCCATGTGGCAGATAGCTCTTGGCGGATAACCCAGTACAGTGGCTCGGTATCAAGGGCTCTGGTAGCGCATTTGGTAAGTGATAGCAAAACGTAAGATGTGCATGTCTGAAAGATCAAACTGGACTGTGAGGTTTCCTGGAGGGTGTGGCCAGGCCTGGGACATTTCTTAAGAAGGCCATCTGGGCTTCTGTCTCTCTTCCTCACACCCACATCAGAGGCTTGGTTGCTTCTGCCTCCAACTGCCAGACACATTGTCAGCTGAGTCGGCGATGAGTCTGGGGTCTGGTGACCCAGGAGTGCACTGGGCTGGAGCCATCGCTCTCAGACCGCAGCAGAACTGCTGCGTGGCTGCTCTCTCAGGTCTCAGCTTGCTCGGCCTCACCGGAAGGGAAACCACCTGCCTTGTGCAATGGGCGTGGTGGTGCTGGGACGCACAGCAGGCCAAGCCTGTCGGGGCGAGGGTGACAGCGGGCCTGGCATTTACCTATTTATTTAGTATTCTTTTAAAATTGTTGTTTTAAAATTGTTCTTTCTCAAAGCAGAAACTTTAGAAAATGTGGATAACTGAAAAGAAGAAAAACAATGGATCTCCCCCTCCATATTCCTGCCTCCTTAGAAACACTTTTTCTTTTTCTTCCAGTCTGTGTCTATAACTGCTCTCCTCATCCAGCTGAAGCTGTAAGATAAATTCTGCATGGGGAGTTTGCTTCTTTTTCATTTCACACTGGAGGGCGAGCATCTTTTCATGTCAGAGGACACTTTTCTTTGCCGTCATCATTAACCTTCGCTGTCTCTGGCAGCTCTTCCCATAGTGGGCTGCTGTGTGCTGGGGTCATAGCCTCGAGTAGATTGTGAGGTCCAGCCTTTTAGGAAAGAGGGCTGGTGTGGGCTGTGTGATTTTGCCCAACACAAAAAAAGCCTCAGGCTCACTCTTTGCAGCCAAGCGTTCCTGCCCCAGCCCTGCCTGACTCACAGTGCCATCCTAAGGCAGTCATTTCACCCCTCTGGGCCTCAGTTTCTTCACCTATAAAACGGGATACTTGGATCGAAGGCTTTGCCAGCTCTAATGTTCCATGACTAAGCTCTTGCAGGCTCACTGGCTAATTCTAGAAGCCTCTGGGAGCACTGGCCGAGGAGAGGAAGTTGCTTCTCCCAGTGAGTAAGCCTGCTGTGAGTAAGCTTGATGCAAGAAAAGGAGTTGGAGTCTTAGCCTGGAAGCCTGAAGACCCTTCTTTGTAGCCAGTGCCCTGTGCTAGTTCTGGTGCCCGGACCTTTTCAGGTCACTGTGCTGTCTCCAACTTTCTCCTCTCCATGCCAGTAGAGGTGGAAGCAGCATCCCAGTACCAGATTGAGCCCACAGATCCTCTGTTTCAATCATAGTATTAATAGCCAGAACCAACAGCCAGTATCTGCTGATTACAGGCAGAATGTGAAGCTTGTGAATAGGCAGAGTGCAGCCTCAGGCTGTGTCTGGGCCAGTGTAAGTGTGAGTGTCAGAGGGTGGGGGTGGGGTGGGGTGGAGGATTCCCAGATGCCGGGAAGGGCTTAGCCAAGCTTCCTTGTGTGGGCAACCTGTCCTGTGTCACCTCCTTTCCTCCTTTGCAACAGGGACAGCAGCTTGCTTTTGTCATGTAGTTTGAAGAATCCTGCCTTAAAACTTGGAGTCCAAGACAGCTGCTGTGGGGAGGTTTCCAGGGGCCGATTACAGTCATGAACATCACGAAGTTTGAGCAGCCCCTCCCTCATCGAGGGCCTGGCTGTTCTGTACTCTGGTAGAAACAATGATGATAACAACTGCAAGAGAAATACAGCCACCTTCTCCATGGTGTCACATGCACTAAAATTGTCTCCATTTCATGGCCAGGAACTTAAAGCTCAAAGAAGGTTAAGTCATTTCCCAAGGCTCCTCAGCTAATGAGCTGTTCCAGGGTTATGACTGAGTATCAGCACTCTCTCTGCCCCGGAGCCTAGTCCCTAAGGACCCACTCTTCAGCCTCCATTCCTCAGTGGGATCAGGAATCAGCGCTCTCCCACCAGTCTCGTCAGTGTTTTTACTCAGAGACTCCCCACTCCCCAGAGGCTTCAAAATTCTATCAGTTCCGGTGATCAGCGCAAGTGCTGGAAGTTTAATATTTCATTTCATCTTTGAGACAGGAGACATGGGTGCTGTGGGACTAGGACACATTGATGTTTTTCATAGCATGCTGGAAAGAGTGAGTGTTTTGAGTGAAGCCTGCTCTAATTTAAATCCCACTTCTGTCACTCACCAGCTGTATGACTCTGACCAAGTATCTTATCCTCTCTCGGTTTCAGATTCCTCATGTCTCAAGCAGAGATAATACTACCCATTCAATAGGGTTGACTCTTAATGACTGAAAACAACATATGTAAAGTACTGTCATGCAACATGTGCTTAATAAATACTAATTATTAATAAATGTTAACAAAGGTTGATTATAAAAAAAAAAAACAGGGCCAGGAGTCATACAGCTGAGTTTGCTTTATTTTATCTACTTAACCAGTTGTGTGGCTTTAGGTCACTTAGTTTTACTGCTGTGTGTGTGGCCCAGTTAACACCAGGATTGTTACAAGCAATAAATCAATATATACTCCAGGAAAAAGTACATGCTAAGTATGTACTATGTGCCATATACATTTCACTGTTCAACACAAGCCAAGGGGTGTAAGAGGTATCTCGTTGTGGTTTTTCATTTTCTTGCTGATTAGTGATGTTGAACACCTTTTCATATGCCCATTGGCCTAATATGTTTTCATTTTTGTTTGTATGTTTCTGTTCTATATGGAAGTAAAGGAAGATTTCTTACCCCAGTGATGAGTCCAGTTTCCAGACTACAAGCATTTCCTACATCAGCTGTGCAAATCCCTGCACCTATCTGCAGCTAGCTGCATCTTGGTGGTGCTAGGGAAAAGAATGCACCTGGGCTGAGCACCATCTCCATCCCATGCAAAGTTCATATACCAGCATGCAGGGCAGACACATTATCTCACTTGGTCATCGCAGTGGCTTTGCACAGTGCAGAAGGCAGATGAAGAAATTGAGGTACAGAGATAAGAAGACAGAGATAAGAGACTGGCTCTTCAAAGTCACCTGCACTGAAACAAATACCTGGTGAGGCAAAACACACATAGCTACTTGCCCACCCAGTGTCTTCTTGCTTCTCCTTTGCTTTCTGTCAGAGCCTTGGTCACCTAATAATACCTATCTTCCCAACTCCTACTCTGTGAAGAGGTCTCAGACAGTAATGGAGGTTCTGCCTCTTTGCTTTGAGATCGGTAGAGCAGTGGTTTATTCAGTGTATGTGTATCCCTGTTGTGTGGAGGTGGGTAAGAAAAAATTCTTCATAGCCAGGTGTGGTAGCATATACCTGTAATCTCAGCACTGGGAAGGCTGAGGCAGGAGGATGGAGGAAAGCCTGGATTACACAGTGGGACCTTGCCATGCCCTAGTCTGATATGTCCATGTTGAGGAACTTTCACTAAAATCATTTCTGGCCTCTCTGGTCATTCTTTACCCACTTCTTCCCATAAGAGGAATCGAGAACTCTCTTTTCTGGCAGCGACTTTGGAATAAAATTGAATATTCTTCATGCAGACCCTTCCACACTCCATTTGAGATATACTTGTCTACAGTGAGGGTTCATTCTGAACTACTTTCCATTTTGCACAGACATCAGAAATGGGAATTTTGGCTGAGGAGGAATATTGCGAGTTCATTTCAAGGGACAATATTAGGAAGTCCCCTGTGGCTGTATATGTAAGCTATATTTCCTTCAACGAAGCTGATATTGATGTTTATTTACCTGACTCCTAAATGTACATGGTTCCAAAATCAAGAAAGGACGTGAAAGGCATTATCCAATGGGCCTAAAGCCCTGACTCCAACTATAAAATAAAAGCTGACTTCTCATTACGAATATTAAGATGTAGATACTAATAATTATATGAGGTTGAAACCTCACATCACATCCACTGTCCTACTGCTCTTATATGATTTTATTTCCTATAGTGTGTGTGTGTGTGTGTGTGTGTGTGTGTCTTTTGGTGGGGGAGGGGTTAAATGCCTGGTGAGGTCTGGAGTGTGGTTCCCAAACTCAGAAGGTCCAGGATCCTACAGATACTAGAGAGCAATGAGATAAGGACCGGGTTTTGATTAAAGTCTATGTTAATCAGCTTCCCAACACTGTAAAAAAAAACCCCGGATAATCAGCTTATAAGGAGGAAAGGTTTTCTTTCTTTTCTTTCTTTCTTTCTTTCTTTCTTTCTTTCTTTCTTTCTTTCTTTCTTTCTTTCTTTCTTTCTTCTTTCTTCTTTCTTTCTTTCTTTCTTTCTTTCTTTCTTTCTTTCTTTTTTTTCTTTCTTTTGGCTCAGTTTTGAAAGTTTCAATCCATGACTAATAGCTTTATTGTTTTGGGCAACACAGAAAATCATAGGCGGGTGTGGGAGAGAAAGACTGTTCACCTTAGAGCCAGGTGTGAAAGAGACAGAAAGTGCCCAGCCCTTTGTAGGACATATCCGTAGTGACCTAAAGCCTCCCACTACGCTGCCCCAGCCCTGCGTTGTTTGTGATGCTGGGGACCCAAGGTCTCCACTTGCTGGAGACCTGGAGTGCTCTGCCACTGAGTTACACTTCCCAGCCCCCAGGCCTCACCTAAAGGCTCCACCTCCTCCAAGCAGCACTGAATTGGAGACCAAGCCTTCAAGCTCCAGGCCTTCAGAGGATACTCGGTATTCATGTTACAGCACCACCACAGCACTACTGTGGGACGGAGGAGAGGTGTGAGTGAAGTAAGAGGATGTAAAATGATTTGATCTGATGAGTGATTGCAAACCGGACCGCATTTGCCTCTAGGAAACATTTTGATTTTCAGCCACACAATGTTGAGTCATCTTGGTCTAAAGGAACAGAATGTTTGTGTGACCATTAACAGGAACTATAACAGGAGTGTATTAGTACTAAAATACTTTGAATATACATTATTTTATTTATTTTATTTGGTCTTCACTATAACTCCTTGAATTGAGTATTATAGTAGCTTTGTTTTACATTTGAGATGATTGAGGCATAGAGAGATTAAACAGTTACCCAATGTCACAGAGCTAGGAAGTACCAAACCTGGGTTTTAACTGAATCATTAGGACTCTACTCTTAATACTAACTCCATATTACAATTAAACTGTTTATAACCATTCTTATTGCTGAGCAATTCTCTGAGAAAATAATTTAATGAATGTAAGGATTATATGCATAAAAATATCTACTATAATATTTTATATCATTATGAGCCAAGGAAGCAATTTAAATGTACACCGACAGGGAAATGTTTTAATAAATTATATTGTAATATAAATTATATCACATACAATCAATAGAGTGCTAGATGCAATTTAAAAGTAGTAATTCTGGAGCTTGCATTAAAAACAAGTAGCAAAGGATGTTAGCTAAAATGAGCACAAAAGAAAAAATGGTATGTATACTTTGAAGGCACAGAGAAAAACGAAAAAAGTCTACCCACATGAAATTGAAGTAAATACACCAAATAAAAAGAATAACTTTTAATAATCAGTGAGTTTTTTGTCTGGTTTTGTTTTCATTCTACCAAAGTTGTTTTCATCATTACAGAAGTTCTTGCCAAGAGCAGAACAAATCTACTGGGGCATAGTAAGTAGAATTATGCTGCATGCTATGTGTGTGCACATGCATGTGTGTGTTTCTTTGCATTTGTGTGCACTAGCTAGCTCATTGGTGGGCATTTGGCGGGGGTAGGGGTTGTCCTAGCAGAAACATGGCTCAGTCACCTGATGCTCAAGGCGGCTGAGTCAGCTGGGTTTCTCCTCCCCTCTCAATGC
The DNA here is from genome assembly GCA_004027295.1 of Dolichotis patagonum. Lineage (NCBI taxonomy): Eukaryota > Metazoa > Chordata > Mammalia > Rodentia > Caviidae > Dolichotis > Dolichotis patagonum. The sequence goes on from PVJX010005122.1 coordinate 85,934, forward strand.
TTCCTGTCTTTCCAGATTGAAGCAAATAGTACAGACCTGGACACCATTTCCTACAAGCACGCCACAGAGAAGAAAGTGCTGACTCTAACTCCACACAGCTTGGGTCCTGAAGATGCATGTAGCAGTGAGTGTTATCCAGCAGCGAGGAGTTCTGGAGCTTGACCAAGAGGCGGGTGATGCGTAGGGTGGAGGAGAGGGGAAGATATGCAAGCACTAAGCTGATCTAGAGGAAGTGAGATGCAAATGAGTAAGGGGGAGGAAGACAGAAGCAAATGCTAGGGTGTGCATTGGTAAGAGGCTTGCTCTGATAGCTAGGACAGAAAAGAGCATTACCATTAGCCAGTTTCCTCTTTTCCCCCATCCACAGAGGCCCACATCATGGTAGACTGAACAAGGCTTTGGTATGAGGCCAGATCCCATTGCTGGCTCCACGGGATTGTGTGAGCTACTGCGCCACTTCGTTCCTCAGAGTCTTAAAGAATCAGACAGACATTTCTCCAACACAGAGCTAAGTGAGGTTTCCTGATTTTATGACATCACTTCCGTCAGTGTCTGTCCGATAACACATGTGGTATATCCTCTGTTTTCCACTGAGCTACCTGTTTAGATGGGGCTCTCTGAAATCATCTTGGGTCCCAGTTTCACAACAAAGTATTAACTGGTCCTCTGTGCTCATTCCTTGAGGTAACTCCCTGTGACTCCCCCTTCCTCTCCAGCAAGGGACCAGAGGAGCCTGCTATGGTTTTTCTTAAAGAGAAGTGTGACAGGGTGGGGGAGACACCCAGAGAGTGGTACGCTAGCCAACTGTTCAGCTCTGAGGGTGAGTTTCCAGGTGGCGTATCATGAGTGGAAACACACAAAATGCCATGTGAGAAAGGGACAACCTGGGCTGAGGAAGTGGCAGGTGGCAGCAAGTCCCAAGGTAAAAAGAGTGAATTTAAGCCCTAAGTGTGAGCTTGTATAGTTTGTGGCTGTTGGGAAGGAGTGCTGTCAGGAGACAGGAATGCAGGCAGAATGAAGAAGGAAACAAATGGAGAAAAGAGGATGAGGTGAGCATGAGAGAGAGAGAGAGAGAGAGAGAGAGAGAGAGAGAAAACAGAAGTCAAGAGGAGAAAGAGTGAAGGGTAAGAACAATCCCTGAGAAATGGGTAAGTGCCTCTGCATCCTGGGGTGACATCATCCCTTCTCACGCAGCACAAGGCCATTGTACACAGGTCGTGGGATGCTGTTTGTCTGAAGTAGGACAGTTTGTCCATGAGATGGGATAATAGCAATGCCTTTGCTGGTCTGTTAGTTGTGGAGACATGTGATCCCCTGCCTTGGGTATCCTGCTGCCCTACAGTGCCAGGCCAGAGGAAAGAAAGTGTTCTACCCATAAACATGGGTAAGCAATAACATGGACAGTGCCAGTCATCCTTGGCATAGCCTCACCTGGACTGCAAAGGGGACCATATTGCTTCTGAGAAGACCAGACTTAGGTACGATGAGGACTAAACCAAACTCATCTTTGTGGATTGTTCCTCCAGGCTTTCCTGAGGGCTCAGAATTCTCACACTGTCACCCCTGCACCACACTTGCTGGTGAGGAACAGTCTTCAAAACTCCTGGATCCAGAGGCAAAAAGGGTGAATAAGGCTCTCAAAGCTCAGAAGGCAGACTTTGAGGCATCTACAAGTAGGACCCTCACTTAAGGACACTACACGCTGGCCCTGGCTCCTACTTCCTAGGCTGTGCCACCCTCCCCTCTTCACTTTTCAGAGCCCCCTTCACTTTGCACAACCCTGGTGCTGTGGGCTGGCTGTGAGCCCAAGAAGATGCTCCCTCCATTTCTCATGGAAATGAGGTGAGGGTGGGCGAGGGCTCTTCCCAGTTCTCCTGCAAGCAGAACCATAGCAGAGCCACTGGCATGTGGGCAAGGTGACCCTCAAGAACTGGTATTTCCCTAGAAGTGATGTCAGACCTATGGGGAGAGGGGGTGGCAGAGAGAGAGAGTCTATTTTCCTGTGTGTTCCTACACTCCTGAATACCCATAATGCATCAATTTTGTTTATTGTATCTTAATATATTTTAAAAAGAAGATTATTTAGCTGGATATGTGCCTGTAATCTCAGCAGTCTGGGAGGCTGAGGAAGGAGGATGATAAATTTGAACTTATCCTGGGCAACTTAGTGATTTTGTGAGACCCTAATG